>WNWK01003651.1:0-160260 GCA_009830355.1 Cherax destructor
CAACACCCAGCTACCTCATAACGGGACTGGCGGAGGTTGAATCCCAGCTCCTAGAGTGGGTATAACTTGGACCTGCCTAGCATGGGCAAGAAGGTGACTTGGACTTGCCTAGCATAGGCGAGTAGGTGAATTTGACCTACCTACCATGGGCAAGTAGGTGACTTGGACCTGCCTAGCATGGGCCAGTAGGTGACTTGGACCTGCCTAGCATGGGCCAGTAGGTGACTTGGACCTACCTACCATGGGCAAGTAGGTGACTTGGACCTGCCTAGCATGGGCCAGTAGGCCTGCTGCTGTGCTCCTTCTTATGTTTCTATATTCTTGTCTTGATTGTCTTGATACGTCAATATCCCTACGTTGTTAATACCGTCAAGTTGCAGACGTGTAAGTTAAACCCAATAAATGCAGGGGCGCCGTAAACACAATAAGGGAACATTGTATCAACATCCGTGGTGCCAGACTATTGAACATCTTACCAGAAGTTAGCAGAAACACTGCTGGAACAAGTGTAGAAGTCTTCAAGAGGAAACTGGACAAGTATCTTCACCAGGTGCCAGATTAATCAGGCTGTGATGGATATGTGGGGCAGTGGGCCTCCAGCAGCAACAGCCTGGTTGACCAAGCTAACTAGAGACTCGGAACTCATCAAAATTAAGGTGGTAGGTTGGTAGACAGCAATCATCCTTACTGTCTCAGTAACACGTAACTTTGTAGTGAGTTCTATGTGACTTATTACTGTTATTATTATTATTATCATCATCATTTTGGGGCTGACCTGAAGATATTGACAGTTGTTGATAACTTGTGAACTGTTGCTGTCAAACTGCCTTACAGTGGCTGTCTTCCATGTAGAAGGCAGACAGACAGACGGGAAGGCAGCTAGAAAGGCAAACAGTTAGGAATGCATGCAGGCAGGCAGGCAGGCAGGCAGGCAGGCAGGCAGGCAGGCTGGTAGGAAGGAAGCTAGGTAGACAGGCATGCAGGCAGCTGAGTAGACAGGCATGCATGCAGCTAGGTAGACAGGCATGCAGGCAGCTAGGTAGACAGGCATGTAGGCAGCTAGGTAGACAGGCATGCAGACAGCTAGGTAGACAGGCATGCATGCAGCTAGGTAGACAAGCATGCATGCAGCTAGGTAGACAGGCATGCATGCAGCTAGGTAGAAAGGCATGCAGGCAGCTAAGTAGACAGGCATGCAGGCAGCTAGGTAGACAGGCATGCAGGCAGCTAGGTAAAACAGGCGTTGCAGGCATGGTGACAACAGTAGGTACGGGTGCATGCGAGGGCAAGGCGCGTAGGTAGAGGCAGCAGGCAGGCAGCAGGCAGGTGCAGGTGGCGTGGCGGCAGGCAGCAGAGGCAGGTTGCAGCAGGAGGCAGGAGGCAGGCATGGGCAGGCAGGGGCAGGGAGGCGGTAGGGGCAGGCAGGAGGCTAGGCTTAGCGGCAGGGTGGCAGGCAGGACGGCGGAGGGGCGGCGAGGCAGGCGGGCAGGCAGGCAGGCAGTGCAGTGTGCAGGGCAGGTGCAGGCAGGCAGGTGGCAGGCAGGTGGCAGGCAGGCAGGCGAGGCAGGTTGGCAGGCAGGATGGCAGAGGCAGGCAGGCAGGCAGGCAGGCAGGTAGGCAGGCGGCAGGGGCAGGCAGGCAGGCAGGCAGGCAGGTGAGCAGGCAGGCGGCAGGCAGGCAGGCAGGGGCAGGCAGGTGCGGCGGCAGGTGCAGGCAGGCAGGCAGGCGGTGCAGGGGCAGGCAGGCAGTGGCAGGGGTGGCAGGCAGGCAGGCAGGCAGGCAGGAGGCAGGCAGGGCGGGTAGGCAGGCAGGTAGTGCGGTAGGCAGGCAGGCAGGCAGGCAGGCAGGCAGGCAGGCAGGGGCAGGGCAGGCAGGCAGGCAGGCAGGCAGGTGCAGGCAGGCAGGGCGGCAGGCAGGCAGGCAGGCAGGCAGGCAGGTGGCTGAGGCAGGCAGGCAGTGCAGGCAGAGGCAGGTGGCTAGAGGCAGGCAGGCAGGCAGGCAGGCAGGCAGGTGATGTGGCAGGCAGGCGGCGGTAGGGGGGCTGGGTGGCAGGCAGGTGCAGGGGCAGGCAGGCAGGCAGGCGCGGCAGGCAGTGGCAGGGAGGCAGGCTAGGTGGCAGGCAGGCAGGCAGGCAGGCAGGCAGGCAGGCAGGCAGGCAGGCAGGCAGGCAGGCAGGCAGGCAGGCAGTGGGCAGGCAGGGGCAGTGCAGGCAGGAGGCAGGCAGGGGCAGGCAGGCAGGCGGGGCAGGCAGGCAGGCAGGCAGGCAGGCAGGCAGGTAGCGGCAGGCAGGCAGGCAGGCAGGGCAGGCAGGCAGGCAGGAGGCAGGCAGGCAGGCAGTGCAGGCAGGCAGGCAGGCAGGCAGGCAGGGGCAGGCAGGCGTAGGCAGGCAGGCAGGAGGCAGGCAGGCAGGCAGGCAGGCAGGCAGGCAGAGGCAGGCAGGCAGGCAGGAGCAGGAGTGCAGGCAGGCAGGCAGGCAGGCAGGCAGGCAGGCAGTGGCAGGCAGGCAGGCTAGGGGGGCAGGTGCAGCAGGCAGGCAGGCAGGCAGGCAGGGCAGGCAGGCAGGCAGGGCAGGCAGGCAGGCAGGCAGGCAGGCAGGGCAGGAGGCAGGCAGGCAGGTGGCAGGCAGGAGGCAGGCAGGCAGGCAGGAGGCAGGCAGGCAGGCTAGGCAGGCAGGCAGGCAGGCAGGCAGGCAGGCAGGCAGGCAGGCAGAGGTAGGAGGAGGCAGGCAGTGCAGGCAGGCAGGCAGGAGGCAGGCAGGCAGGCAGGAGGCAGGTGGCAGGAGCAGGCAGGCAGGAGGCAGGTGGAGGCATTATACAAGGTTAACAGGTTGTGGTGGTCCGGTGCGTGCTTGCTAGTTCAGTGACCCCACCATCACCCCTCCCTCATCACGTTCCCCTCCCTATTCTTCCCTCCCCGCTCCCCCCCCCTGGACACCCCTCCTCTCTTCAACTGTCTCCCAAAGCTCTCTCCAGGCACACACACACCAGGAGCAGTGACTTGACCCCTGCATGGACAAACAGGTAAGTACACATGCACACACACCAGGAGCAGTGACTCGACCCTTGCAGCCACATATAGGTAAGTATACAGTGTTCCTCCCCTCCCACAGCACCCTGTAAAGTTCAACTATTTAACTGGTCCGTTAATTAGGTTGAAGTCCTATCGACTACACGAGGCTGGCACCAACAGCCTGGTCAGTCAGGCCAACAATTTGGCAGGCATGATCTGGGACCTTTGCGAGGAGGTCACTGACCCCCGAAACCAATTGAAGAAGACTCGGCACCCTAAGACTGGGATTAAAGTCAACTCTCAGTGTATTACCCAGGTGACTGTAGGGACCTCAGTGAACTTTATAGTTACCCAGGTGACTGTAGGGACCTCGGTGAACTTTATTGTTACCCAGGTGACTGTAGGGACCTTGGTGAACTTTATGGTTACCCGGGTGACTGTAGGCACCTCGGTGAACTTTATAGTTACCAGGTGACTGTAGGGACCTCGGTGAACTTTATAGTTACCCAGGTGACTGAAGGGACCTCGGTGAACTTTGTTACCCAGGTGACTGAAGGGACCTCGGTGAACTTTATTGTTACCCAGGTGACTGTAGGGACCTCGGTGAACATTATTGTTACCCAGGTGACTGAAGGGACCTGGGACTTTGTGTGTATGTGTACTCACCCAGTTGAGTTTGCGGGGGTCGACCCTCCAGTGTTTCCGTATTCCTGTTGGGAGTGCTAGGAGGGGCTAGGAAGTGCTTACCTCAATTTCCTGCCTAGGCCGAGGACTGATTAACACAGTCTGGCCGGATATACACACATCTCAACACAGTCTGGCCGGATGTACACACATCTCAACACAGTCTGGCCGGATGTACACACATCTCAACACAGTCTGGCCGGATGTACACACATCTCAACACAGTCTGGCCGGATGTACACACATCTCAACACAGTCTGGCCGGATGTACACACATCTCAACACAGTCTGGCCGGATATACACACATCTCAACACAGTCTGGCCGGATGTACACACATCTCAACACAGTCTGGCCGGATGTACACACATCTCAACACAGTCTGGCCGGATGTACACACATCTCAACACAGTCTGGCCGGATGTACACACATCTCAACACAGTCTGGCCGGATGTACACACATCTCAACACAGTCTGGCCGGATGTCACACATCTCAAAACAGTCTGGCCGGATGTCACACATCTCATCACAGTCTGGCCGGATGTACACACATCTCATCACAGTCTGGCCGGATGTACACACATCTCATCACAGTCTGGCCGGATGTACACATCTCAACACAGTCTGGCCGGATGTACACACATCTCAACACAGTCTGGCCGGATGTACACACATCTCAAAACAGTCTGGCCGGATGTACACACATCTCAACACAGTCTGGCCGGATGTACACACATCTCAACACAGTCTGGCCGGATGCACACACATCTCAACACAGTCTGGCCGGATGTACACACATCTCAAAACAGTCTGGCCGGATGTACACACATCTCAACACAGTCTGGCCGGATGTACACACATCTCAACACAGTCTGGCCGGATGTACACACATCTCAACACAGTCTGGCCGGATGTACACACATTTCAACACAGTCTGGCCGGATGTACACACATCTCAACACAGTCTGGCCGGATGTACACACATCTCAACACAGTCTGGCCGGATGTACACACATCTCAACACAGTCTGGCCGGATGCACACACATCTCAACACAGTCTGGCCGGATGTACACACATTTCAACACAGTCTGGCCGGATGCACACACATCTCAACACAGTCTGGCCGGATGTACACACATCTCATCACAGTCTGGCCGGATGTACACACATTTCAACACAGTCTGGCCGGATGCACACACATCTCAACAAAGTCTGGCCGGATGCACACACATCTCAACACAGTCTGGCCGGATGCACACACATCTCAACACAGTCTGGCCGGATGCACACACATTTCAACACAGTATTCGATCGTCTACGGATTTTATGTTTGGTAATGTCGTTCATTGTGAGGACATCCGGCCAGCCGAAAAATGCAATTTTTGCAGTCACTAACCCTTGAAGGTCCACAACCGCATGGACTCGGGTTCGACTCCTGTGCGGGCGCGTCTCCTTACA
Organism: Cherax destructor; assembly: GCA_009830355.1. Lineage (NCBI taxonomy): Eukaryota > Metazoa > Arthropoda > Malacostraca > Decapoda > Parastacidae > Cherax > Cherax destructor. The sequence continues at coordinate 5,154 of WNWK01003651.1, forward strand.
CATGCTGCTCTTGTTCACCTAGCAGTAAGTATGTACCTGGGTGTTAGTCACCTTATACCTGCTGTCACTGTTCACCTAACAGTAAGTAGGTACCTGGGTGTTAGTCACCATACATCTACTGTCCCTGTTCACCTAGCAGTAAATAGGTACCTGGGTGTTAGTCACCATACATCTACTGTCCCTGTTCACCTAGCAGTAAATAGGTACCTGGGTGTTAGTCACCATACATCTACTGTCACTGTTCACCTAGCAGTAAATAGGTACCTGGGTGTTAGTCACCATACATCTACTGTCCCTGTTCACCTAGCAGTAAATAGGTACCTGGGTGTTAGTCACCATACATCTACTGTCACTGTTCACCTAGCAGTAAATAGGTACCTGGGTGTTAGTCACCATACATCGGCTGTCCCTCTCCACCTAGGTACTTGGGTGTTAGTCGACTGGTGTGGGTGGCATCCTGGGGGGTTGTAGATAGGGCTGGGCTTTGAAATGAAATGAGTTGGGATAACAGCTTTTAGGGAGAGAGGAGATCTTCAGAGAGGGAGGGAGGGTGTGGAGGGAGGGAGGGAAGGAGGGAAACAGTTAAGACTTGTGGTCACCTTCAAAAGACCAGACGACAAAAAAATTCTTAAAGTTCTCCACCATGACCACAAATTCTGGTCTACCATGATGGCAGCCATGACGCTTTCCATTGATGGTACAGTGAGGGAGCCTGAGGAGGGAGGGAGCCTTAGGGAAGGAGGGAGCCTTAGGGAGGGAGGGAGATAAGAGAAGGGAGGGAGGTGGAGAAGGGTGTCTGTCTGCCTGAAGTCCAGTTTTTGGGGGTCACCGCCCCTTCGGTTGGGTACTGTCCTGGGTACTATGATGGGTACTGTCCTGGGTACTATACTGGGTACTGTCCTGGGTCCTATGCTGGGTACTGTCCTGGGTACTGTGAGAGAGGATTGTGGGAGAGGATTGTGAGAGAGGATTGTGGGAGAGGATTGTGGGAGAGGATTGTGAGAGAGGATTGTGAGAGAGGATTGTGGGAGAGGATTGTGAGAGAGGATTGTGGGAGAGGATTGTGAGAGAGGATTGTGGAAGAGGAGTGTGTGAGAGAGGATTGTGGAAGATGAGTGTGTGAGAGAGGATTGTGGGAGATGAGTGTGTGAGAGAGAGTGTAGGAGGGGTGTGTGGGAGAGGATTGTGGGAGAATGGTGTGTGGGAGATAGATGCTGGAGAAGTGTATGGGAGAGAAGATATATGCTGGACTATCAGAGTCAAACCAATCATCTCTTTCTATTATCCTCTTCCACCTTCCTCTACTCATTACCTTCTCTACTCCATTACCTTCCTGACCATTACCTTCCCTCTACTCCATACCTTCCCTGACTCCATTACCTGCCCTCTACTCCATACTTCTCTACTCCATTACCTTCCTCTACTCCATTACCTTCCTCTACTCCATTACCTTCCTACTCCTTTACCTTCCTCACCCATTATCTTCCTCTACTCCATTACCTTCCCTCTACTCCATTACCTTCCCTCTACTCCATTACCTTCCCTCTACTCCATTACCTTCCCTCTACTCCATTACCTTCCCTCTACTCCATTACCTTCCCTCTACTCCATTATCTTCCCTCTACTCCATTACCTTCCCTCTACTCCATTACTTTTCCTCTACTCCATTACCTTCCTTCTACTCCATTATCATCCCTCTACTCCATTACCTTCCCTCTACTCCATTACCTTCCCTCTACTCCATTACCTTCCCTCTATTCCATTACCTTCCCTCTACTCCACTACCTTCCCTCTACTCCATTACCTTCCCTCTACTCCATTACCTTCCCTCTACTCCATTACCTTCCCTCTACTCCATTACCTTCCCTCTACTCCAATACCTTCCCTACTCCATTACCTTCCTACCATTACCTTCCCTCTATTCATTACCTTCCCTCTACTCCACTACCTTCCTCTACTCCATTATCATCCCTCTACTCCATTACCTTCCCTCTACTCCATTACCTTCCCTCTACTCCATTACCTTCCCTACTCCATTACCTTCCCTCTACTCCATTACCTTCCCTCTACTCCAATACCTTCCCTCTACTCCATTACCTTCCCTCTACTCCATTACAAATCCAGAGATCGTTTACGGCTCACATTGAGCCATTGAAACATCTAAATTATTGGGAACGCCTTCAAGTCTTGAACATGTACTCATTGGAGCGGAGGAGAGAGAGATACATGATAATATATACCTGGAAAGTACTTGAGGGCCTGGTCCCAAATCTGCACACTGCCATAACAACATACTGGAGTGAGAGATATGGGAGAAAGTGTAAAATAAACCCAGTGAGGAGCAGGGGTGCGGTGGGGACAATACGGGAGCACTGTATTAACATCCGGGGTCCCAGACTATTCAACATCTTACCAGAAGATATCCGAAACACGGCTGGAACCAGTGTAGAAGCCTTCAAGAGGAAACTGGACAAGTATCTTCATCGGGTGCCAGATCAACCAGGCTGTGATGGATATGTGGGGCAGCGGGCCTCCAGCAGCAACAGCCTGGTTGACCAGGCAAGCACCAGACGAGCCTGGCCCATGGCCGGGCTCAGAGAGTAGATAAACTCTCGAAACTTTCAAAGGTATATCAAAGGTAAGGTAAAGGTATACCTTCCCTCTACTCCACTACCTTCCCTCTACTCCATTACCTTCCCTCTACTTCACTACCTTCCCTCTACTTTACCTTCCCTCTACTCCATTACCTTCCCTCTACTCCATTACCTTCCCTCTACTTCACTACCTTCCCTCTACTCCACTACCTTCCCTCTACTCCATTACCTTCCCTCTACTCCATTACATTCCCTCTACTCCATTACCTTCCCTCTACTTCACTACCTTCCCTCTACTCCATTACCTTCCCTCTACTCCATTACCTTCCCTCTACTTCACTACCTTCCCTCTACTTTACTTTCCTCTACTCCATTACCTTCCCTCTACTCCATTACTTTCCCACATAACTGACAGACACTGTAGCACAACGGTATCTTGATACAGTGGACATCTTCATTACGTAAATTCTAGTTATTAGTGAGAAGGATTGGAGGTGTCCCGTAGCTTGATTGGTAGCGCACTCAGCTAACACACTGAGGTCCGTGGTTCGATCCCCGGTACGGGTGGAAACATTAGGACGTGTTTCCTTAAGACACCTGCTGTTACTATTCACCTAGCGGTAAGTAGGTACCTGGGTGTTAGTCGACTGGCATGGGTCGCATCCTGGGGACAAAATTGACCTGATTTGCCCGAAATGCTCTGCATAACGAGGGACTCGATATAGTAGTTCACTGATGCCACTTATACCATGGACTTGTAGAAATAAAAGATTATTGTTATTATTATTATTGTTGCTATGTATTATTATTATTATTATTATTATTATTATTATTGTTATTGTTGTTGTTACTGTTATTATTATTATTATTATTATTATTATTGTTGTTGTTGTTGTTGCTACTGTTATTATTATTATTATTACTGTTATTATTATTATTATTATTATTATTATTATTGTGGTTGTTGTTGTTGTTACTGTTATTATTATTATTATTACTGTTATTATTATTATTATTATTATTATTATTATTATTATTATTATTATTATTATTATTATTATTGTTGTTGTTGTTACTGTTATTATTATTATTATTATGTTATTATTATTACTTATTATTATTATTATTATTATTATTATTATTATTATTATTATTATTTTATGTTGTTGTTGTTGTTACTGTTATTATTATTATTGTTGTTGTTGTTGTTACTGTTATTATTATTATTATTATTATTATTATTATTGTTGTTGTTGTTGTTGTTACTGTTATTATTATTATTGTTGTTGTTGTTGTTGTTACTGTTATTATTATTATTATTATTGTTGTTGTTACTGTTATTATTATTATTACTATTATTATTATTATTATTATTATTATTATTATTGTTGTTGTTGTTGTTGTTGTTGTTGTTGTTGTTACTGTTATTATTATTATTATTATTATTATTATTATTATTATTATTTCCACTAGTGAATCCCGTCTTGGAGATGTTCCACCTCATCTTCGAGAGTATTTAAGACTCCATTCTCACCTACAGCTCCATGACCCCTGATCACGGCCACACAACATGACCCCTGATCACGGCCACACAACATGACCCCTGATCACGGCCACACAACATGACCCCTGATCACGGCCACACAACATGACCCCTGATCACGGCCACACAACATGACCCCTGATCACGGCCACACAACACCTCAGTTAGATCGACATCTCCTTAGAGATCCTCACATGTGGGTCTGGCGCAGTGCTCCATCCTTCTTAAGTGGAAGTGACTTGGACCTGACTGGCTTTGGCCAGTAGCTTAGGCCAGTAGGTGACTGGGACGTGCCTAGCATGGGCCAGTAGGCTTTCTGCAGTGCTCCTTCAGCTTCATATTGTTCTAGAACATGGAGCTGAGCTCTTCTCCAGGCTGAGGGACTGACCCCCTATCTCCAAGCTTGATGGACTGATTACATCACCTTCATTTCACTACTACACTGCTGCCTCTGTATTTGACTGAAGAAGCCTAATGTGTAGGCGAAACGTTTCATCAATAAAGACACCCAACTGACCTGTGATTGTCCTGCTGTGTGACCTCCTTCTTGACCTTGTTGACCTGTGATCATCGTCTACAACCCTGCAAGTGACCTTGGAGTTCCTTCGTTTATAAACACTACATAGGAGAGAGTAAAGAGGGTGTCCCATAGCCATACCAAAAAACATAACCACGTCCTTTACCACAAAACCCATTTTTCAGTTTTATGCTGGTGAAGAGCTCTTGATCCAAGGACTGGGAGTTACTCCTCTTGTGTGTATCGAGCCTGAAACTCGTCCAAGAGGCAGACTGAAGTGTAATAGTGTACAGATACTTAAGTATACATCAGTGTGTCTATGAGGAAGTGCTAACCTGAAGGGGTCATGTAGCACCTGGAGGGTTGGTAGGTGATTGCACTTGATCCAAGGAGGAGGAATTTAGCTTCAGTTCGCGTCAATCTTTCTTTTCTGATTTTTTCACGGCCAGCAGGATTCGAACCTACGTCTGCGATATTTCTTTGCATGTACTCTCCCGCTGTTTCTGCGAAAGGCATTGAGTACATTGTCTCTGGAGAGGCCAGAACATACTGGAGGGCCATGCTGGAGGGCCACTGGCGTACCCAGGGTTAGGAGAAACATGAGTTGGGATCCAGCAGGCTGTTAAGTAAAAGGACAGACACAAATGCAACTAATTAGTTGCATTTGTGTCCTTTTACTTAACATATTGTCGGTAATTCTACCAATGTTAACATAAGAACATAAGAACATAAGAAAGAAGGAACACTGCAGCAGGCCTACTGGCCCATGCGAGGCAGGTCCAAATCTCCCACCGGCTTAAGCCAATGCCCCGACCCATCCAGGTCAGGTTACATTCACTTAAGGAAGGAGCTCGGCATCTGACCTAATAGCACAAACTAGTCAGGTCTAACTCACACCCACCCGCACCCACTCATATATTTATCTAGCCTATTTTTAAAACTACACAACGTTTTAGCCTCTATAACTGTACTCGGGAGTTTGTTCCACTCATCGACAACTCTATTACCAAACCAATGCTTTCCTATATCCTTCCTGAATCTGAATTTATCCAACTTAAAGCCATTGCTGCGAGTCCTGTCAATACTAGATATTTTTAGCACGCTATTTACATCACCTTTATTTATTTCTGTTTTCCATTTATACACCTCAATCATATCTCCCCTAATTCTACGCCTTTCTAGAGAGTGCAGATTCAGAGCCCTCAGTCTATCCTCATAGGGAAGATTTCTGATACATGGAATCAACTTAGTCATCCTCCTTTGTACGTTTTCCAGAGCATTTATATCCATTCTGTAATACGGTGACCAAAACTGTGCAGCATAATCTAGATGAGGCCTAACCAAGGATATATAGAGTTGAAGAACAACCTGAGGACTCCTATTATTTATGCTTCTTGATATGAAGCCAAGGATTCTGTTCGCTTTATTGCGAACACTTATGCACTGTTGTCTTGGTTTTAGATTACTGCTAACCAGAACTCCTAAATCCTTTTCGCAATCAGTAGTATTAAGATCTACATTATTTAGTTTATATGTGGCATGGTTATTGTCCTGTCCAATATTTAGAACTTTGCATTTATCTATATTAAACTGCATCTGCCACTTCTCCAGCAGGCTACCTAATGTTATGAGGCATCTGTAGGTGAGTGGTTTAAGGCTTCCCTCCATCCCTCCCACATATGTGGGAGGACCCAGGGTGCGTGGGCGGCGATGTGGGAGTGGCCAGACACTATCAAGGATCACTCTGGTAGTCTCTCTCTGGGTGTTTTCAAGGACGAGGTAAACGATAGAGGTGGAGTTAGGGGAGGGAGGGAGTCCGAGTGTCAACAAAAGGAGGGAGGGAGGGAGGGAGGGAGGGAGGGAGGGCTGGATTGTAAGATCTGGAGGGATGGTCAAGTGGTCAATAGAGGGAGAGAGGGAGGGAGAGAGATGATAGAAGTGATGGACATCTTACACTACTGTCTCCCTCCCTCTCTCCCTCCCTCCTTCCCTCCCTCCTTCCCTCCCTCCTTCCTCCCTCCTTCCCTCACTCGTATTTACACCTGACATATTTACAAGCTTCGTGGATACATATTTACACAGGTACCAGTACTGCACAAGCACTACCATTACACAGATACCAACTAAACAGGTACCAACAGCCTGGCTGGTCAGACCATCAGCCACCAGCGAGGCCTGGTCTGGGACTGAGGCGCGGGGGCGTTGACCCCCCAAGAATTAAGAGGTAAACAAGTAGACAAGAGGTAAACAAGAAGTAAACAAGAGGTAAACAAGAAGTAAACAAGACCACTAATTCTGGTCTCACATATCTTGTTCATAATACGTTGTATTTTGCACGTCCATGACCAGGCCCACGGCCCGGTCATGGACTGGACCGCGGGGGCGTTAACCCCCGGAACACCCTCCAGGTATCAGTGGCTTTCGAAATAGTTTGTAACTATTTGTAAATTCCCGAGTAACGTCATCGAAGCTAAAACCTTGTGTAGTTTTAAAAATAGGATAGATAAATACATGAGTGGGTGTGAGTTAGACCTGCCTGGCTTGGGCCAGTAGGTCTGCCGCAGTGCTCCTTATGTTATTTTGTTCGTGAGTTTGACGAATGATGTGTGTCAGGTCCAAGTCACCTACTGACCGAAGCCAGTCAGGTCTAAGTCGTGGGAGTGCCCTGGGTCAAGAGAACCCTACCAGGGTCCTGGGATGTTTGGTTAGGGAGGTAGGGGCTGAAACTGGAGGGTGGGGGATGGAGGGTAAAGGTGGAGATCAAGGATGGAGTGTTGGTGAGAGGGATGGAGTGTTGGTGAGAGGGATGGAGTGTTGGTGAGAGGGATGGAGTGTTGGTGAGAGGGATGGAGTGTTGATGGTGATACAGCGTAATATTTCATTTCCTCTTTTCCTCTGAAATTCAAGACACAGACAGACACAAGGACAGAGAGAGAGAGAGAGAGAGAGAGAGAGAGAGAGAGAGAGAGAGAGAGAGAATAGATCTCACTGTACCAGTGTAAATTTAAAAAAAATAATAATCCACCATTGGGAAGGTGATTGTAAGTGTCCCCAGGGAAGGTACCCGTGTTGTGACCTGTTGTGACCCATAATTCTCAGGTAATGACCCCCTGACCTCTCTGACACTCCCTAGTTCTACGTTAGGTTAAAATTTACTAGAAACCCGCTTAACTTCAAGTATTAACCGGCTTGATGAAAAAGGTACAAAATTCGCATAAGTTGACCAACTAACATCAGTCTATGATGGTTTGATTATCCGTGGTAACACAGGGGTATTCTGTACCCCAGTACAGCCCGGTGCTGGGACCAGGCTTGTTTTGCTGCTTGCCTGTTCAACCAGGCTCTTGTTGTCAGCGGCCCGCTGGTCCACCTAGCCATCACAGGCTTAGTCTCTGATGGGTAACTCTCACTACCTCTACAGAAAGTCCCTCTCACTGCTTCTACAGAAACTCCCTCTCACTACCTCTACAGAAAGTCCATCTCACTGCTTCTACAAAAAGTCTCTCTCACTGCCTCCACAGAAAGTCCCTCTCACTGCCTCCACAGAAAGTCCCTCTCACTGCCTCCACAGAAAGTCCCTCTTACTGCCTCCACAGAAAGTCCCTCTTACTGCCTCCACAGAAAGTCCCTCTTACTGCCTCCACAGAAAGTCCCTCTCACTGCCTCCACAGAAAGTCCCTCTTACTGCCTCCACAGAAAGTCCCTCTCACTGCATCCACAGAAAGTCCCTCTCACTGCCTCCACAGAAAGTCCCTCTCACTGCCTCCACAGAAAGTCCCTCTCACTACTGACTGCTGATTCTGTGCCCTGACTGGTTCTTGTCATCTGAGGACCAGTATAACACAGTTATGGAACAGGTAACTGTGGCTTACTTATCCATCCTGGCTTGGGGAGAAAGCCATCAGCGTCAAGTTCAAAATGGTATAAAAATATACACAAGTGGAACATTAAGACACAGGTACAGCACTTGGGTGTCTTTATTAATAAACGTTTCACCTACACAGTAGACTTCTTCAGTCGAGTACAGAAGAGTACACAGTAGACTTCTTCAGTCGAGTACAGAAGAGTACACAGTAGACTTCTTCAGTCGAGTACAGAAGAGTACACAGTAGACTTCTTCAGTCGAGTACAGAAGAGTACACAGTAGACTTCTTCAGTCGAGTACAGAAGAGTACACAGTAGACTTCTTCAGTCGAGTACAGAAGAGTACACAGTAGACTTCTTCAGTCGAGTACAGAAGAGTACACAGTAGACTTCTTCAGTCGAGTACAGAAGAGTACACAGTAGACTTCTTCAGTCGAGTACAGAAGAGTACACAGTAGACTTCTTCAGTCGAGTACAGAAGAGTACACAGTAGACTTCTTCAGTCGAGTACAGAAGAGTACACAGTAGACTTCTTCAGTCGAGTACAGAAGAGTACACAGTAGACTTCTTCAGTCGAGTACAGAAGAGTACACAGTAGACTTCTTCAGTCGAGTACAGAAGAGTACACAGTAGACTTCTTCAGTCGAGTACAGAAGAGTACACAGTAGACTTCTTCAGTCGAGTACAGAAGAGTACACAGTAGACTTCTTCAGTCGAGTACAGAAGAGTACACAGTAGACTTCTTCAGTCGAGTACAGAAGAGTACACAGTAGACTTCTTCAGTCGAGTACAGAAGAGTACACAGTAGACTTCTTCAGTCGAGTACAGAAGAGTACACAGTAGACTTCTTCAGTCGAGTACAGAAGAGTACACAGTAGACTTCTTCAGTCGAGTACAGAAGAGTACACAGTAGACTTCTTCAGTCGAGTACAGAAGAGTACACAGTAGACTTCTTCAGTCGAGTACAGAAGAGTACACAGTAGACTTCTTCAGTCAGTACAGAAGAGTACACAGTAGACTTCTTCAGTCGAGTACAGAAGAGTACACAGTAGACTTCTTCAGTCGAGTACAGAAGAGTACACAGTAGACTTCTTCAGTCGAGTACAGAAGAGTACACAGTAGACTTCTTCAGTCGAGTACAGAAGAGTACACAGTAGACTTCTTCAGTCGAGTACAGAAGAGTTAGCAAAAGCAGTAGAGATGTGAAGACGATGTAATCAGTCCAGCAGCCTTGAAGACTTACTTTTGAGGTGGTCAGTCCCTCAGTGGGCGGCGCCTCACTTTTTGTCAGTATACAAGTCTCCACACTGCTGCTTCAACTTCACATTGTTCCAGACTATGAAGCAAAACTCTTCTCCAGGTTGAGGGACTGACCTCCTCAAAACTACGTCTTCAAGGCTGACAGACTGATGATATCGTCTTCACATCTCTACTGCTTCTGCTAACTCTTCTATATTCGACTGAAGAAGCCTACTGTGTAGGCGATACGTTTCGGAATACTCATACCTAACTGTTGCACACGTGCCTTATCAACATCCCTCCCTCCATCACTCCCTCCATCACTCCCTCCCTCCATCACTCCCTCCATCACTCCCTCCCTCCATCACTCCCTCCATCACTCCCTCCCTCCATCACTCCCTCCATCACTCCCTCCCTCCATCCTCCCTCCATCCTCCTCCCTCCATCACTCCTCCATCACTCCCTCCCTCCATCACCCCCTCCATCACTCCCTCCTCCATCACTCCCTCCATCCTCCCTCCCTCCATCACTCCCTCCATCACTCCCTCCATCACTCCCTCCATCACTCCCTCCCTCCATCACTCCCTCCATCACTCCCTCCATCACTCCCTTTCTCCTGGAGTCTACCTGGAGGGTATTCCGGGGGTGAACGCCCCCGCAGCCCGGTCCACGACCAGGCCTCCCGGTGGATCAGGGCCTGATCAACCAAGCTGTTACTGTAGGCCGCACGTAGTCCAACGTACGAATCACAGCCCGGCTGATCTGGCACTGACTTTAGGTATCTGTCCAGCTCCCTCTTGAAGACAACCAGGTGTCTATTGGTAATTCCCCTTATGGCTGGTGGGAGGCTGCTGAACAGTCTTGGGCCCCGGACACTTATTGTGTTTTCTCTTAGTGTACCAGTGGCGCCCCTACTTTTCACTGGGGGTACGTTGCACCGTCTGCCAAGTCTTCTACTTTCGTATGGAGTGATTTCTGTGTGCATATTAGGGACCAGTCCCTCCAGAATCTTCCAGGTGTAGATTATGATGTATCTCTCTCGCCTGCGCTCCAGTGAATATAAGTCAAGTGCTTCCAGGCGTTCCCAGTAGTTAAGGTGTTTGATGGAACTTATATGTGCAGTAAAGGTTCTCTGTACATTCTCTAGATCTGTAATTTCACCTGCCTTGAATGGGGATGTTAATGTACAGCAGTATTCCAGCCTAGAGAGAACAAGTGATTTAAAAAGGATCATAATTGGCTTGGCATCTCTTGTCTTGAATGTTCTCATTATCCATCCCATCAGTTTCCTCGTGGTTGTGATCGTGGAACCCTCCCTCCCTCCATCCATCCCTCAATCCCTCCATTCCTCCCTTCAATTCCGTGTTTCCTGTTAATCACCTCACGTCATTAAGGCGCCCTCTGTGAGAGTATCACTCACCTGCGTGACAGCTCCATTAAAAGTTGCATCTACTGAAGGCTTTAAAAGGTTAAATATTGCAAGTTTCAAACATGTATCAGAAATCTTCCCTATGAGGATAGACTGAGGGTCCTGAATCTGCACTCTCTGGAAAGGCGTAGAATTAGGGGGGATATGATTGAGGTGTATAAATGGAAAACAGGAATAAATAAAGGTGATGTAAATAGCGTGCTAAAAATATCTAGTATTGACAGGACTCGCAGCAATGGCTTTAAGTTGGATAAATTCAGATTCAGGAAGGATATAGGAAAGCATTGGTTTGGTAATAGAGTTGTCGATGAATGGAACAAACTCCTGAGTACCGTCATAGAAGCTAAGACTTTGTGTAGTTTTAAAAATAGGTTAGATAAATACATGAGTGGGTGTGAGTTGGTCATGACTAGCTTGTGCTACTAGGTCAGATGCCGTGCTCCTTCCCTAAGTGAATGTGACCTGACCTGACTAGGTTGGGGCATTGGCTTAAGCCGATAGGAGACTTAGACTTGCCTCGCACAGGCCAGTAGGCCTTCTGCAATGTTCCTTCTTTCTTATGTTCCTGTATTCTTAAATCCTCTGTAGTATAAGGGTGAGTATCCACGCCTGTCACGCGGGATACTGGGGTTCGATCCCCAGCCTGGGAGACAGTTATGTAGTTTGCCCTAGACGCATCTGCGTATTAGCGGCACTTTCTTATACCTAACGATGTTTTAATACACATAAATTATGTTATTTTGTACAGGATAGGATAAATTTTTTATTTTCAATTTGAGGTCTTAAGACCCCGAGAGAACTATCATATAGAATAGTGTAGCAACACTGTTGGTGTTCCCACAGTGTAGCAGCACACTGTTGGTGTTCACACAGTGTAGCAACACACTGCTAGTGTTCACACAGTGTAGCAACACACTGCTGATGTTCCCACAGTGTAGCAACACTGCTGGTGTTCCCACAGTGTACCAGCACACTGCTGGTGTTCTCACAGTGTAGCAGCACACTGCTAGTGTTCCCACAGTGTAGCAACACACTGCTAGTGTTCCCACAGTGTAGCAGCACACTGCTGGTGTTCCCACAGTGTAGCAACACACTGCTGGTGTTCCCACTGTGTAGCAGCACACTGTTGGTGTTCCCACAGTGTAGCAGCACACTGCTAGTGTTCACACAGTGTAGCAACACACTGCTGGTGTTCCCACAGTGTAGCAACACTGCTGGTGTTCCCACAGTGTAGCAGCACACTGTTGGTGTTCCCACAGTGTAGCAGCACACTGCTAGTGTTCACACAGTGTAGCAACACCTGCTGGTGTTCCACAGTGTAGCAGCACACTGCTGGTGTTCCCACAGTGTAGCAGCACACTGCTGGTGTTCCCAGTGTAACACTGCTGTGTTCCACAGTGTAGCAGCACACTGTTGGTGTTCCCACAGTGTAGCAGCACACTGCTAGTGTTCACACAGTGTAGCAACACACTGCTGGTGTTCCCACAGTGTAGCAGCACACTGCTGGTGTTCCCACAGTGTAGCAGCACACTGCTGGTGTTCCCACAGTGTAGCAGCACACTGCTAGTGTTCCCACAGTGTAGCAACACACTGCTAGTGTTCCCACAGTGTAGCAGCACACTGCTAGTGTTCCCACAGTGTAGCAACACACTGCTGGTGTTCCCACAGTGTAGCAGCACACTGCTAGTGTTCACACAGTGTAGCAGCACACTGCTAGTGTTCCCACAGTGTAGCAACACACTGCTAGTGTTCCCACAGTGTAGCAGCACACTGCTAGTGTTCCCACAGTGTAGCAACACACTGCTGTGTTCCACAGTGTAGCAGCACACTGCTAGTGTTCACACAGTGTAGCAGCACACTGCTAGTGTTCCCACAGTGTAGCAACACACTGCTAGTGTTCCCACAGTGTAGCAGCACACTGCTAGTGTTCCCACAGTGTAGCAACACACTGCTGGTGTTCCCACAGTGTAGCAGCACACTGCTAGTGTTCACACAGTGTAGCAACACACTGCTGGTGTTCCCACAGTGTAGCAGCACACTGCTGGTGTTCCCACAGTGTAGCAGCACACTGCTAGTGTTCCCACAGTGTAGCAACACACTGCTGATGTACCCACAGTGTAGCAGCACACTGCGAGTGTTCCCACAGTGTAGCAGCACACTGCTAGTGTTCCCACAGTGTAGCAGCACACTGCTAGTGTTCCCACAGTGTAGCAGCACACTGCTAGTGTTCCCACAGTGTAGCAGCACACTGCTAGTGTTCCCACAGTGTAGCAGCACACTGCTAGTGTTCCCACAGTGTAGCAGCACACTGCGAGTGTTCCCACAGTGTAGCAGCACACTGCTAGTGTTCCACAGTGTAGCAGCACACTGCTAGTGTTCCCACAGTGTAGCAGCACACTGCTAGTGTTCCCACAGTGTAGCAGCACACTGCTAGTGTTCCCACAGTGTAGCAGCACACTGCTAGTGTTCCCACAGTGTAGCAGCACACTGCTAGTGTTCCCACAGTGTAGCAGCACACTGCTAGTGTTCCCACAGTGTAGCAGCACACTGCGAGTGTTCCCACAGTGTAGCAGCACACTGCTAGTGTTCCCACAGTGTAGCAGCACACTGCGAGTGTTCCCACAGTGTAGCAGCACACTGCTAGTGTTCCCACAGTGTAGCAACACACTGCGAGTGTATCTAGCTAAAAAAACCGAAAGTAATTTATAGAAATTTGGGAAAGTAGTAGATTAACTTTCACAAGTAAACTTCAGGTAAACACAGTGGATATGTTACTGTGGCGCCACACTACACTGCTCTTATTATTTCTGTTCATTTCCACACAGTGACAATGGTCATTTTCCTCTGTTACAGTTATGACTTGTGCCTTTCCCAGCATTCAATTTTCGCCCCTGTGTCTCAGGGAAATAGAGGCTATTTTCGAATTTTATTTGGCCATTAGCGTGGTTTATTTCATTTCTTGGAATTTTGACTCTTGTGGAGAGTAAGTATAAGGGGGGTTTTAACGATAATTTCCTCCTGGCTGTTTGGAAAAGCTTACGGTGGCATTTTCGCCCTTGTTGATGGTCATTACGGAGGTCACTTTGCCCTGCGCCCCGCAGTGCACCAGGTTAAGTCTCGGGTTGATTAATCTGACGCTTTTTAGCACTGAACTGCACTGAACTGCACTGAACTGCACTGAACTGGGCTCTTACGTGAGTGCGCTGCCAGGTCTGCGGTGGACCACCGATCACCTGACTGACCTGCGCTCCACCGCACCTTCTATGTGTATAATGCGTGAAGCGTTACGTAGAATGAAAGGGGGTAAAGCAGCAGGAACTGACGGGATCATGACAGAAATGTTAAAAGCAGAGGGGGGGATATAGTGTTGGAGTGCTTGGTATTGTTGTTTAATAAATGTATGAAAGAGGGGAAGGTACCTAGGGATGGGCAGAGAGCGTGTATAATTCCTTTATATAAAGGGAAGGGGGACAAAAGAGATTGTAAAAAGTTGTAGGGGAATAAGTATACTGGTAGTATACTGGTAGACAGCAACCACCCAGGGAGGTACTACCGTCCTGCCAGGTGAGTGTGAACACAAACCTGTAATTGTTTAACATGATGGTAGGATTGCTGGTGTTCTATTTTGTCTCATAAACACACTGGATAACAGGTATGTCTTGCTACTTCTACTTACACTCAGGTCACACTACACAGGCATCCACATGCATATATATACATACACACATGTAGGGTTTTTCTTTTTTTTCTTAATCATTCTTGTTCTTTATTTCCTCTATTGTCCATGAGGTGACTAAAATGCCGGGAGCAAGGGGCTAGTAACCCCTTCTCCTGTAGAAAATACTAAAAAAGAGAAGAAAAACTTTATAAAACTGGGTTGTCTGAATGTGCGTGGATGTAGTGCGGATGATAAGAAAGAGATGATTGCTGATGTTATGAATGAAAAGAAGTTGGATGTCCTGGCCCTAAGTGAAACAAAGCTGAAGGAGGTAGGCGAGTTTCAGTGGGGAGAAATAAATGGGAGTATCTGAGAGAGTTAGAACTAAGGAAGGGGTAGCAATAATGTTGAAGGATCAATTATGAAAGGAGAAGAGGAAATATAAATTCAAGGATTATGTGGATTAAAATAAGGGTGGGATGCAAAAAGTGGGTCATAATAAGCGTGTATGCACCTGGAGAAGAGAGGAGTGTAGAGGAGAGAGAGAGATTTTGGGAGATGTTAAGTGAGTGTGTAGGAACTTTTGAACCAAGTGAGAGAGTAATTGTGGTAGGGGACCTAAATGCTAAATGGGAGAAACATGCAGAGAGGGTGTAGTAGGTAAGTTTGGGGTGCCAGGTGTAAATGATAATGGGAGCCCTTTGATTGAACTTTGTATAGAAAGGGGTTTAGTTATAGGTAATACATATTTTAAGAAAAAAAGGATAATTAAGTATACAAGATATGATGTAGGGCGTAATGACAGTAGTTTGTTGGACTATGTATTGGTAGATAAAAGACTGTTGGGTAGACTTCAAGATGTACATGTTTATAGAGGGGCCACAGATATATCAGATCACTTTTTAGTTGTAGCTACAGTGAGAGTAGAAGGTAGATGGGATACAAGGAAAATAGAAGCAGCAAGTAAGAGAGAGAGGTGAAGGTTTATAAGCTAAAGGCGGAGGCAGTTACGGTAAGATATAAACAACTATTGGAGGATAGATGGGCTAGTGAGAGTATAGGCAATGGGGTTGAAGATATATGGGGTAGGTTTAAGAATGTAGTGTTAGAGTGTTCAGCAGAAGTTTGTGGTTACAGGAAAGTGGGTGCGGGAGGGAAGAAGAGCGATTGGTGGAATGATGATGTAAAGAGAATAGTAAGGGAGAAAAAGTTAGCACATGAGAGGTTTTTACAAAGTAGAAGTGATGCAAGGAGGGAAGAGTATATGGAGAGAAAAAGAGAGGTTAAGAAAGTAGTGAAGCAATGTAAAAAGAGAGCAAAGAGAGAGTGGGTGAGATGTTATCAACAAATTTTGCTGAAAATAAGAAAAAGTTTTGGAGTGAGATTAATAAGTTGAGGAAGCCTAGGGAAAGAATGGATTTGACAGTTAAAGGAAGGAGATGAGAATTATTAAATGGAGAGTTAGAGGTATCAGGAAGATGTAGGGAATATTTTGAGGAATTGTTAAATGTTGATGAAGATAGGCAAGCTGTGATTTCGTGTATAGGGCAAGGAGGAATAACATGTTGTAGGAGTGAGGAAGAGCCAGTTGTGAGTGTGGGGGAAGTTCGTGAGGCAGTGGGTAGAATGAAAGTGGGTAAGGCAGCTGGGATTGATGGGATAAAGATAGAAATGTTAAAAGCAGGTGGGGATATAGTTCTGGAGTGGTTGGTGCTATTATTTAATAAATGTATGGAAGAGGGTAAGGTACCTAGGGACTGGCAGAGACCGTGCATAGTTTCTTTGTATAAAGGCAAAGGGGACAAAAGAGAATGCCAAAATTATAGGGGAATAAGTCTGTTGAGTATACCTGGTAAAGTGTATGGTTGAGTTATTATTGAAAGAATTAAGAGTAAGACGGAGAGCAGGATAGCAGATGAACAAGGAGGCTTTAGGAAAGGTAGGGGGTGTGTAGACCAAGCGTTTACAATGAAACATATAGGTGAACAGTATTTAGATAAGAGTAAAGATTATTTTGTGGCATTTATGGATTTGGAAATGGCGTATGACAGGTGGATAGGGGGGCAATGTGGGAGA
The DNA here is from genome assembly GCA_009830355.1 of Cherax destructor. Taxonomy (NCBI): domain Eukaryota; kingdom Metazoa; phylum Arthropoda; class Malacostraca; order Decapoda; family Parastacidae; genus Cherax; species Cherax destructor. Next base: position 22,074 of record WNWK01003651.1, read on the forward strand.
TGTTGCAAATGTATGGAATAGGAGGTAGGTTATTGAAAGTTTCTTACGAGGATAGTGAGGCTCAGGTTAGAGTGTGTAGGAGAGAGGGAGATTATTTCCCAGTAAAAGTAGGCCTTAGACAAGGATGTGTGATGTCACCGTGGTTGTTCAATATTTTTATAAATGGGGTTGTAAGAGAAGTGAATGCTCAGGTGTTGGCAAGAGGTGTGGGGTTAAAAGATAAAGAATCTAACACAAAGTGGGAGTTGTCACAGTTGCTCTCTGCTGATGACACTGTGCTTTTGGGAGATTCTGAAGAGAAGTTGCAGAGGTTGGTGGATGAGTTTGGTAGGGTGTGTAAAAGAAGAAAATTAAAAGTGAATATAGGAAAGAGTAAGGTGATGAGGATAACAAAAAGAATAGGTAACGAAAGATTGGATATCAGATTGGAGGGAGAGAGTATAGAGGAGGTGAATGTATTCAGATATTTAGAAGTGGACATGTCAGCAGATGGGTCTATGAAGGATGAGGTGAATCATAGAATTGACGAGGGGAAAAAGGTGAGTGATGAACTGAGGAGTCTGTGGAGACAAAGAACTTTGTCCATGGAAGCAAAGAGGGGAATGTGTGAGAGTATAGTTATACCAACGCTGTTATATGGATGTGAAGCATGGGTGATGGATGTTGCAACAAGGAGAAGGCTGGAGGCAATGGAGATGTAATGTCTGAGAACGATGTGTTGCATGCATATAATGCAGAGAATTCGTAGTTTGGAAATTAGGAGGAGGTGCAGGATTACCAAAACTATTATCCAGAGGGCTGATATACCTTTACCTTTGAAGAGTTTCGAGAGTATCTACTCTCTGAGCCCGGCCATGGGCCAGGCTCGTCTGGTGCTTGCCTGGTCAACCAGGCTGTTGCTGCTGGAGACCCGCTGCCCCACATATCCATCACAGCCTGGTTGATCTGGCACCTGGTGAAGATATTTGTCCAGTTTCCTCTTGAAGGCTTCTACACTGGTTCCAGCCGTGTTTCGGATATCTTCTGGTAAGATGTTGAATAGTCTGGGACCCCGGATGTTAATACAGTGCTCCCGTATTGTCCCCACGCACCCCTGCTCCTCACTGGGTTTATTTTACACTTTCTCCCATATCTCTCACTCCAGTATGTTGTTATGGCAGTGTGCAGATTTGGGACCAGGCCCTCAAGTACTTTCCATGTATATATTATCATGTATCTCTCTCCTCCGCTCCAATGAGTACATGTTCAAGACTTGAAGGCGTTCCCAATAATTTAGATGTTTCAATGGCTCAATGTGAGCCGTAAACGATCTCTGGATTTGTTCCAGCTCTGCTATTTCTCCTGCCCTGAACGGGGCCGTCAGCACTGAGCAGTATTCTAAGTGAGGGAGCACTAGCGATTTGAATAGTGTCACCATCGGCATTATTTCCCTTGTTTTGAAAGTTCTCAATACCCACCCAGTCATCTTCCTGGCTGTTGTGATCTTTGTCTTGTTATGGTCTTTAAACGACAGATCAGCAGACATAATTATTCCCAAGTCCTTTACGTGTTCCTTTCGTTCTATGTGGTGACCCTCTTGCGTTTTGTATATAGTGTTCCTTTTGAGTTCTTCATTTTTTCCATACCTAAGCAGCTGAAACTAGGAAAGGTTGGAAGGAGGGGGTAAAGGAGGTTTTGTGTGTGAGGGGCTTGGACTTCCAGCAAGCATGCGTGAGCGTGTTAGATAAGAGCGAATGGAGACAAATGGTTTTTAGGACTTGACGTGCTGTTGGAGTGTGAGCAAGGTAACATTTATGAAGGGATTCGGGGAAACCGGCAGGCCGGACTAGAGTCCTGGAGATGGGAAGTACAGTGCCGGCACTCTGAAGGAGGGGTGTTAATGTTGCAGTTTTATAACTGTAGTGTAAGCGCACCTCTGGCAAGACAGTGATGGAGTGAATGATGGTGAAGGTTTTTCTTTTTCGGGCCACCCTATTTATATATATATATATATATATATTCACAAACACTGATCTCCGTCGGCCAGAGATCAGTGTTTGTGAATATTTCGCCTGCTCTTGCGAATTCCTAGCATATATATATATATATATATATATATATATATATATATATATATATATATATATATATATATATATATATATATATATATACACACACACTACTAATTCCTCCTACACCTCCTCCTCCTCCTCTTCTTCCTTCTTCACCTCTCCTCCTCCTCCTCTTCCCGTGGTCTTCAATAAGCTGGACCAAGTCCGAGCATTGACCCCTAGACTGCATCAACCACTGTTGTTGCTGTTGCTACTACTGTTGTTGCTGTTATTGCTGCTTCTGTTGTTAATACTGTTGTTATTGCTGTTTCTGTTGCTACTACTGTTGTTATTGCTGCTTCTGTTGCTACTACTGTTGTTATTGCTGCTTCTGTTGCTACTACTGTTGTTATTGCTGCTTCTGTTGCTACTACTGTTATTGCTGTTTCTGTTGCTACTACTGTTATTGCTGCTTCTGTTGCTACTACTGTTATTGCTGCTTCTGTTGCTACTACTGTTGTTATTGCTGCTTCTGTTGCTACTACTGTTATTGCTGCCTATGTTGCTACTACTGTTGTTGCTGTTATTTCTGCTTCTGTTGTTCCTGTTTTTGCTGTTGATACTACTGTTGTTGTTGTTATTGCTGCTGCTGTTGATACTACTGTTGTTGCTGTTGCTACTTCTGTTGTTATTGCTGCCTCTGTTGCTACTACTGTTGTTGCTGCTACAGCAGCTGCTGCTGTTATTACGGCTGCCTCTGAAGGAGCACCTCCTGCTGTTGTTGCAGCTCTTGCAGCTATAGTCGTTCCTGGTTGCGCTGTTGCTATTTCTACGTCACCTGTGTACAGACCTTCCCAGGAATATTGACGCAAGACGCACGGAGCACACCAGACGCAGCCCCTGACGTACTCGTCGCGCGGTGACGCAAGACGCGCGGAGCACACCAGACGCAGCCCCTGACGTACTCGTTGCACGGTGACGCAAGACGCGCGGAGCACACCAGACGCAGCCCCTGACGTACTCGTCGCGCGGTGACGCAAGACGTCAATCACAGGAAATTAAATTCTCGGAGGGACTCGGGTTGTCCTCTTCCAGGGGGAGGGGGAAGTGGGTAGTGGGAGGCAGGGGGAGGGGAAGTGGGAGGCAGTACCCCTCATCCCCCTCTTCCCCTTCACCCCTCCCTCTTGGACCTGTTTTGTGTCAGGGGAAACATCAAAATGTTGATGGTTTTTATTTTTTTTACCTGGAAACCTCGTCTTTACCCGGAAACCCTTTCTTTTTGCTCCCTGGAAACCCTTTCTTTTTGCTCCCTGGAATCTCTTTTTTGACACCTGGAAACCATGAAACAATTCACAACCCACAATACCGTGACAGCAACAATTCACAACCCACAATACCGTGACAGCAACAATTCACAACCCACAATACCGTGACAGCAACAATTCACAACCCACAATACCGTGACAGCAACAATTCACAACCCACAATACCGTGACAGCAACAATTCACAACCCACAATACCGTGACAGCAACAATTCACAACCCACAATACCGTGACAGCAACAATTCACAACCCACAATACCGTGACAGCAACAATTCACAACCCACAATACCGTGACAGCAACAATTCACAACCCACAATACCGTGACAGCAACAATTCACAACCCACAATACCGTGACAGCAACAATTCACAACCCACAATACCGTGACAGCAACAATTCACAACCCACAATACCGTGACAGCAACAATTCACAACCCACAATACCGTGACAGCAACAATTCACAACCCACAATACCGTGACAGCAACAATTCACAACTCCAGCTACGGACACTGAAGATGTGGTCAAGACTAGCATAGGTCTGTTCTTACAGCTACGAACAAGGACAGGGGAATCTAAGTACGGCTTCACTGCAGTCGCCGCTGGATCCACTGTAACCAGCAGTCGTCGGGGGCCACCCAGTCAAGTGCCGAGTTCCGGAAGTGACACTTGTACCGGAAGTGCCAACCCATTCCCCTCCTCACTACACAGTGCCAACCTGTCCCCAGACTACAGTGCCATGGGTTTCAGACACACACACACATGGAATCCCTTTCTTGACCTCTGGAATCCCTTTCTTGATCCCTGGAATACCTTCCTAACCTCTGATATCCCTTTTTGGACCTCTGGAATCCTTTCTTGACCTCTAGAATCCCTTTCTTGACCTCTGGAATCCCTTTCTTGACCTCTGGAATCCCTTTCTTGACATCTGGAAACCGTTTCTTGGCTCCCGGAAATCCCCTATTTTTCCCAGGAAACTCTTTTGTTGACTCCTAGAAACCCCTTTCTGCTCCATGAGAACCTCTCATGACACCTGGAAACACACTCACACACGGGGTCAGTGAACCGAGGGTGTGGTCCAAGGCAGGATAGTCTGTATAACACACCTTAAAAACAGGTTTTTCCTGTTTATAAAGGCACCAGGATTGAGAGGAACGCCACGGTGATCATTGGTATGTCTTGCCTTGCATTCCCCGCATTACCATTCCTCTCCCATATCCCCATCATGGTGTCCCTTCTTACTTAGAATCTACGTCTGTCAACACCAGGGTCATTAAGGACGCTCCTTAAACTCTCACCACCAGTCAAGAATAATTTAATCCCATACATGGGTTTCCTGGGGTCCATGTAATCCCATACATGGATTTCTGAGGTCCATGTAATCCCATACATGGGTTTCTGAGGTCCATGAAATCCCATACATGGGTTTCTGAGGTCCATGTAATCCCATACATGGGTTTCTGAGGTCCATATAATCCCATACATGGGTTTCCTGGGGTCCATGTAATCCCATACATGGGTTTCTGAGGTCCATGTAATCCCATATATGGACTTAAGTTGAAGAACAAGACACTTATGCAACATTTGGGAATCTGTACTGAGGAAACGTTTCGCCAGCCAGTGGATTCTTCAGTCCTACATAGAGAAAAGTGGAAGATAAGGAGTTTGAAGTAATCAGTCCCTCAACATGGAGTCGATGTAATCACTCCATAAATCTTGACATCGATTCCACCCTCAGGGACTGATTACCTCAAACTCCTCCTCTTATTCCATCTTTCTCTGCATTGGACTGAAGAAGCCACTGTGTGGCGAAACGTTTCCGGAATAAAGGTGTCCAAATGTTGCACAAGTGTCGCTTGTAAATATTTACATTTTGCCACATCCTTGTTATGTGTAAACATTTGTTTACGCATCTTGCCATTTATTTACACACTGGTGTGGGGGAGTCTACCTGGAGGGTGTTACGGGACCCCCGTGGCCCAGTCCTTAACCAGGCCTCACCCTAGATCAAGACCTGATCAACCAGGCTGTTACTGCTGGCCGCACGTAAACCGAAGTAAGAACTGGTCAGGTACTGTAAATATTATGGTGTGATTCAGGAAGGATATAGGAAAGCACTGGTTTGGTAATAGAGTTGTGGATGAGTGGAACAAACTCCCGAGTACCGTCATAGAAGCTAAAACCTTGTGTAGTTTTAAAAGTGGGTTAGGTAAATACATGACATTGGGACGGACATTCGTAAGGAAATTGGAATGCAAGGAAGGGCAGACGTTGTAGACTATGGACGTCTGCGCAGACTAGCTCAGTTCGCTAGTAACGACTGCGCACACTGCGCCACGGACGTCAGTACCTTGAGAGAATTCCACGGACCTCAGCAGGACACTGCGGGTCCCAGACCTGTGGAATTTTGCACCTTGTGTTGGCTACTGACCACAACTCTCTCTCTCTCTCTCTCTCTCTCTCTCTCTCTCTCTCTCTCTCTCGGAACCTGGATCACTGTCTAGTGAAAGCCGCGGATCAACTAGGCTGTGATGGCTATGTGTGTGTGTGAGTGTAAATAAGAAAAATAGTACTGGTTGTGAAGGCAGTGATGATTTAGCTAGTCAGTACCACCATCATCACCACCATCATCACCACCACCATCATCACCACCACCACCATCATCACCACCACCATCATCACCACCACCATCATCACCACCACCACCATCATCACCACCACCACCATCATCACCACCATCATCACCACCACCATCATCACCACCACCACCATCATCACCACCACAATGAAACAACCAACAGCAGTAAACCAACAACCACAACCACCAACCACCACCACCACCAACAGCAACAACCATCACCACCACCACCAACATCAACAATCACCACCACCAGCTCCACCTCCACCAACAACAACCATCACCACCACCACCAACAACAACCATCACCACCACCACCAACAACAACCATCACCACCACCACCAACAACAACCAACAACCATCACCACCACCACCAACAACAACAACTATCAAACACAACAACAACAGCAACAACCTCGTAGGTCAGACGTCATAATACATTGAATATACTCGCCTAAAACGGTTCAGTAAGTCCTATTTTCGTTCCCCAGCACCTCAACTTTTTCCCAGCACCCCAACTTCCCCCAGCACCCCAACTTCCAAGCACCCAACTTCCCAGCACCCCAACACCCCAGCACCCCAATACACCCCAGCACCCAATACACCCCAGCACCTCAACTTCCACCAGCACCTTCCACTTCCCTCCCCACACGTACACACCCTGTGTGTAACCCCTCACGTACATCCCTCTCATACGTACTGGCTTACACATCATTCTTGTAGTAAAAGACTTCATTTTATTTTACAAATCATAAATAAATATTCTAGTATATATATAATATATATATATATATATATATATATATATATATATATATATATATATATATATATATATATATATATATAATTTATTATAGTATATTATTGTATATTTTGATATAATATATTATATAATTTCTGGATAGCACTGAGTTTTTCTCGATGTTGTGTGTTGTGCATGGTTAATTAGAGTTATGTGGAGTGTGTGGGGTCAGGTGTGTTGGGTATGTGTGTGCGTGGTAGGTGTGGTGTATTATGGGTGGTGGTGGGGTAGTGTGTGGTGGTGGTGAGGTGGTGGTGGTGGTAGTGTGGTGGTGGTGGTAGTGTGTGGGTGGTGGTGGTGTAGTGTGTGGTGGTGGTGGTGGTGTGGTGGTGGTGGTGGTATGTGTGGGTGGTGGTGGTAGTGTGTGGGGTGGTGGTGGGTAGTGTGTGGGTGGTGGTGGTGGTAGTGTGTGGGTGGTGGTGGTAGTGTGTGGTGGTGGTGGTGGGTAGTGTGTGGGTGGTGGTGGTGGGTAGTGTGTGGGTGGTGGTGGTGGTAGTGTGTGGGTGGTGGTGGTTAATGTGTGGGTGGTGGTGGTGGTAGTGTGTGGTGGTGGTGGTAGTGTGTGGGTGGTGGTGGTTGGTGTGGTGGTGGTGGTAGTGTGTGGGTGGTGGTGGTGTAGTGTGTGGGTGGTGGTGGTGTGGTGGGTGGTGGTGGTGGTGTGTGTGGGTGGTGGTGGGGTGGTGGTGGTGGTAGTGTGTGGGTGGTGGTTATGGCGAGCAGTTGTTGTCGTTGTTGTGGCGATGGTGGTTGTTGTGGTGGTTGTGGTGATGGTAGTTGTGGTGGTGGTGGTGATGGTTGTGGTGGTGCTGGTGATGGTGGTTGTGGTGGTGGTGATGGTGGTGGTGATGGTGGTGGTGACGGTGGTGTGGTGGTGGTGATGGTGGTGGTGATGGTGGTGGTGGTGATGTGGTGGTGATGGTGGTGGTGGTGGGGTGGTGTGGTGGTGATGGTGGTGGTGGTGGTGGTGGTGGTGGTGGTGTGGTGGTGGTGGTGGTGATGGTGGTGGTGATGGTGGTGGTGGTGGATGGTGGTGGTGGTGGTGGTGGTGGTGATGGTGGTGGTGGTGGTGAGGTGATGGTGGTGGTGGTGGTGTGGTGGTGGTGATGGTGATGGTGGTGTGGTGGTGGTGGTGATGGTGATGGTGGTGAGTGTGGTGGTGTGTGGTGGTGATGGTGGTGGTGGTGGTGGTGATGGTGGTGGTGGTGGTTGTGGTGGTGGATGGTGATGGTGGTGTGGTGGTGATGGGTGGTGGTGGTGGTGGTGGTGGTGATGGTGATGGTGGTGGTGGTGGTGGTGGTGGTGTGGTGGTGGTGGTGATGGTGGTGGTGGTGACGGTGGTGGTGGTGGTTGTGGTGGTGGTGGTGATGGTGGTGGTGGTGATGGTGGGGGTGGTGATGGTGGTGGTGATGGTGGTGGTGGTGGTTGTGGTGGTGATGGTGATGGTGGTGGTGATGGTGGTTGTGGTGGTGATGGTGGTGGTGATGGTGGTTGTGGTGGTGATGGTGGTGGTGATGGTGGTGGTGATGGTGATGGTGGTGGTGATGGTGGTGGTGATGGTGGTGGTGATGGTTGTGGTGGTGGTGGTGGTGGTGGTGGTGATGGTGATGGTGGTGGTGGTGATGGTGGTGGTGGGGGTGGTTGTGTTGAAGATAGTTTTCTTCCTGAACAGACGCAACACAAAATCACGTCTTACACAAACGTCAGTATGGTTGATAAAGAAACACTCAGTCATGTTGCAACATTACTCTCAACACAAACTGCAACACCAGGCTACCACCAGTGTAAAAATGGCGAGGAAATTCTTGCAGGCTTGAGCTGCCGACCCCCAGCACGTGAGGTGAGTGTCTTAGCAAGTGAACTATTACAGCACCAACTGCTACCTGAAGCTCCAGCTCTGGGTCGTCACATGACTAAGACCCACCACAAGAAACACTTGTCCTGTTTCCTGACAAACCTTACCAGACCAAACCAATCGAGGTCACTGGTGACCTCAGTAGCAGTTGGTTTGGTCACTGGTGACCTCAGTAGCAATAAGTCACTTTGTCTGACCTTTTTTCGGGTTATCCTTGATAATTTACACATATGTATTGTAATTGTACTTGTGTGTATCTGTACGTAACTAAACTTACTTCCAGTGCCCTAGATTACGTGGTGTCAGGGTAGTGGGCTCACACGTGGTGTCAGGGTAGTGGGCTTACATGTGGTGTCAGGGTAGTGGGCTCACACGTGGTGTCAGGGTAGTGGGCTTACACGTGGTGTCAGGGTAGTGGGCTCACACGTGGTGTCAGGGTAGTGGGCTCACACGTGGTGTCAGGGTAGTGGGCTCACATGTGGTGTCAGGGTAGTGGGCTCACACGTGGTGTCAGGGTAGTGGGCTCACATGTGGTGTCAGGGTAGTGGGCTCACACGTGGTGTCAGGGTAGTGGGCTCACACGTGGTGTCAGGGTAGTGGGCTCACACGTGGTGTCAGGGTAGTGGGCTTACACGTGGTGTCAGGGTAGTGGGCTTACACGTGGTGTCAGGGTAGTGGGCTCACATGTGGTGTCAGGGTAGTGGGCTTACACGTGGTGTCAGGGTAGTGGGCTCACACGTGGTGTCAGGGTAGTGGGCTTACACGTGGTGTCAGGGTAGTGGGCTCACACGTTGTGTCAGGGTAGTGGGCTCACACGTTGTGTCAGGGTAGTGGGCTCACATGTGGTGTCAGGGTAGTGGGCTCACACGTGGTGTCAGGGTAGTGGGCTCACACGTGGTGTCAGGGTAGTGGGCTACACGTGGTGTCAGGGTAGTGGGCTCACACGTGGTGTCAGGGTAGGGCTCACATGTGGTGTCAGGGTAGTGGCTCACACGTGGTGTCAGGGTAGTGGCCACACGTGGTGTCAGGGTAGTGGCTACACGTGGTGTCAGGGTAGTGGGCTCACACGTTGTGTCAGGTGTAGTGGGCTCACACGTGGTGTCAGGGTAGTGGCTCACATGTGGTGTCAGGGTAGTGGGCTCACAGTGGTGTCAGGGAGTGGGCTCACACGGGGCGTGGCCTGGTGTCAGGGTAGTGGGCTCACATGTGGTGTCAGGGTAGTGGGCTCACATGTGGTGTCAGGGTAGTGGGCTCACACGTGGTGTCAGGGTAGTGGGCTCACACGTGGTGTCAGGGTAGTGGGCTACAGTGGTGTCAGGGTAGTGGGCTCCACGTGGTGTCAGGGTAGTGGGCTCACATGTGGTGTCAGGGTAGTGGGCTCACACGTGGTGTCAGGGTAGTGGGCTCACAAGTGGTGTCAGGGTAGTGGGCTCACACGTGGTGTCAGGGTAGTGGGCTCACACGTGGTGTCAGGGTAGTGGGCTCACACGTGGTGTCAGGGTAGTGGGCTCACACGTGGTGTCAGGGTAGTGGGTTCACACGTGGTGTCAGGGTAGTGGGCTCACACGTGGTGTCAGGGTAGTGGGCTACACGTGGTGTCAGGGTAGTGGGCTCACACGTGGTGTCAGGGTAGTGGGCTCACACGTGGTGTCAGGGTAGTGGGCTCACACTGTGTGTGTCAGTGGTAGTGGGCTCACATGTGGTGTCAGGGTAGTGGGCTCACACGTGGTGTCAGGGTAGTGGGCTCACATGTGGTGTCAGGGTAGTGGGCTCACATGTGGTGTCAGGGTAGTGGGCTCACACGTGGTGTCAGGGTAGTGGGCTCACACGTGGTGTCAGGGTAGTGGGCTCACACGTGGTGTCAGGGTAGTGGGCTCACACGTGGTGTCAGGGTAGTGGGCTCACATGTGGTGTCAGGGTAGTGGGCTCACACGTGGTGTCAGGGTAGTGGGCCCACATGTGGTGTCAGGGTAGTGGCTCACATGTGGTGTCAGGGTAGTGGGCTCACACGTGGTGTCAGGGTAGTGGGCTCACACGTGGTGTCAGGGTAGTGGGCTCACACGTGGTGTCAGGGTAGTGGGCTCACACGTGGTGTCAGGGTAGTGGGCTCACATGTGGTGTCAGGGTAGTGGGCTCACACGTGGTGTCAGGGTAGTGGGCTCCACGTGGTGTCAGGGTAGTGGGCTCACACGTGGTGTCAGGGTAGTGGGCTCCACGTGGTGTCAGGGTAGTGGGCTCACACGTGGTGTCAGGGTAGTGGGCTCACACGTGGTGTCAGGGTAGTGGGCTCACACGTGGTGTCAGGGTAGTGGGCTCACACGTGGTGTCAGGGTAGTGGGCTCACACGTGGTGTCAGGGTAGTGGGCTCACACGTGGTGTCAGGGTAGTGGGCTCACACGTGGTGTCAGGGTAGTGGGCTCACACGTGGTGTCAGGGTAGGGCTCACGTGGTGTCAGGGTAGTGGGCTCACACGTGGTGTCAGGGTAGTGGGCTCACACGTGGTGTCAGGGTAGTGGGCTCACACGTGGTGTCAGGGTAGTGGGCTCACACGTGGTGTCAGGGTAGTGGGCTCACACGTGGTGTCAGGGTAGTGGGCTCACACGTGGTGTCAGGGTAGTGGGCTCACACGTGTCAGGGTGGCTCCACGGGTGTCAGGTAGTGGCTCACACGTGGTGTCAGGGTAGTGGGCTCACACGTGGTGTCAGGGTAGTGGGCTCACACGTGGTGTCAGGGTAGTGGGCTCACACGTGGTGTCAGGGTAGTGGGCTCACACGTGGTGTCAGGGTAGTGGGCTCACACGTGGTGTCAGGGTAGTGGGCTCACACGTGGTGTCAGGGTAGTGGGCTCACACGTGGTGTCAGGGTAGTGGGCTCCACGTGGTGTCAGGGTAGTGGGCTCACACGTGGTGTCAGGGTAGTGGGCTCACACGTGGTGTCAGGGTAGTGGGCTCACACGTGGTGTCAGGGTAGTGGGCTCACACGTGGTGTCAGGTAGTGGGCTCACACGTGGTGTCAGGAGTAGTGGGCTCACACGTGGTGTCAGGGTAGTGGGCTCACACGGTGTCAGGGAGTGGGCTCACGGTGTCAGGGTAGTGGGCTCACACGTGGTGTCAGGGTAGTGGGCTCACACGTGGTGTCAGGGTAGTGGGCTCACATGTGGTGTCAGGGTAGTGGGCTCACATGTGTGTCAGGGTAGTGGGCTCACATGTCGTGGCTCACATGGTGTCAGTAGGGTCACACGTGGGTCAGGGTAGTGGGTTCACACGTGGTGTCAGGGTAGTGGGCTCACACGTGGTGTCAGGGTAGTGCGCTCACACGTGGTGTCAGGGTAGTGGGTTCACACGTGGTGTCAGGGTAGTGCGCTCACATGTAGTGTCAGGGTAGTGGGCTCACACGTGGTGTCAGGGTAGTGGGTTCACACGTGGTGTCAGGGTAGTGGGCTCACACGTGGTGTCAGGGTAGTGGGCTCACACGTGGTGTCAGGGTAGTGGGCTCACACGTGGTGTCAGGGTAGTGGGTTCACACGTGATGTCAGGGTAGTGGGCTCACACGTGGTGTCAGGGTAGTGGGCTCACACATTCTCACCCACAGTGTGCTTCACCCATGGCAGTACTCACCCACCCATAATTCATTTTGAAACCATAATAAATTACCTTGGATGACCCAGAAAAGTTCATGGTAATTGCTCATCAAGAACTGCAAGAAGCCCCTATCACATGCTTTTAACATCCTATGGAGAGGGAGCATGGACACTGGGATCGTCCCGCAGCTACTAAAAACAACAGACATAGCCCCGCTCCACAAAGGGGGCAGTAAAGCAATAGCAAAGAACTACAGACCAATTGCGCTAACGTCCCATATCATAAAAATCTTTGAAAGGGTTCTAAGAAGCAAGATCGCCACCCATCTTGATACCCATCAATTGCACAACCCAGGACAGCATGGGTTTAGAGCAGGCCGCTCCTGTCTGTCCCAACTACTGGACCACTACGACAGGGTCCTGGATGCTCTAGAAGATAAACAGAATGCAGATGTTATATACACAGATTTTGCAAAAGCCTTTGACAAGTGTGACCATGGTGTAATAGCATACAAAATGCGTGATAAAGGAATAACAGGAAAAGTTGGTAGATGGATTTATAATTTCCTAACACGTAGAACACAAAGAGTAGTAGTCAACAGAGTAAAGTCTGAGGCAGCTACTGTGAAAAGCTCTGTTCCACAAGGCACAGTACTTGCTCCCATCCTATTCCTCATCCTCATATCAGACATTGACAGGGATATAAGCCACAGTGCTGTGTCTTCCTTTGCAGATGACACCCGAATCTGTATGACAGTGTCCACCGTTGAAGACACTGCAAGACTCCAAGCAGACATAAACCAAATCTTTAAATGGGATGCAGAAAACAATATGAAGTTCAATGATGAGAAATTTCAATTACTCAGATACGGAAAACGTGAAGAAATTAAAATCTCATCGGAGTACAAAACTAATTCCAACCACACAATAGAGCGAAAAACTAATGTCAAAGACGTGGGAGTGATCATGTCAGAGGATCTCACCTTCAAGGACCATAACAATGTAGCAATTGCATCTGCTCGAAAAATGACAGGATGGATAATGAGAACCTTCAAAACCAGGGATGCCAAGCCCATGTTGACACTTTACAGATCGCTTGTTCTATCTAGGCTGGAATATTGCTGCACACTAACTGCACCTTTCAAGGCGGGTGAAATTGCTGACCTTGAAAATGTGCAGAGAACCTTCACCGCACGCATAAGTGCGATAAACCACCTCAACTACTGGGAACGCTTGAAGTTCCTAAACCTGTACTCTCTAGAACGCAGGCGGGAGAGATACATTATTATATACACATGGAAAATTCTCGAGGGCTTAGTACCAAACTTGCACACAAAAATCACTCCCTACGAAAGCAAAAGACTCGGCAGGCGATGTAACATCCCCCCAATGAAGAGCAGGGGTGCCACTAGCACGTTGAGGGACAACACAATAAGTGTGAGGGGCCCAAGATTGTTCAACTGCCTCCCAGCATACATCAGGGGGATTACCAACAAGCCCCTGGCTGTCTTCAAGCAGGCACTGGACAGGCACCTCAAGTCGGTACCTGATCAGCCGGGCTGTGGTTCGTACGTTGGACTGCGTGCGGCCAGCAGTAACAGCCTGGTTGATCAGGCTCTGGTCCAACAAGAGGCCTGGTCACAGACCGGGCCGCGGGGGCGTTGACCCCTGGAATTCTCTCCAGGTAGACTCCAGGTAGATAGCACAGTTGACCCGGTTGCAACCATCCACTAAACAGTAGATCATCCACCCATCCATCCCTAGCCCACCTATTCACCCAGCCACCCACTCAACCAAGCACCAAAGCAACTAGCTGGCCATAAACTCTCCCAAACACCCAGTATTAACTTAGTTTTTCCTTCAAGATTTGCGCTGCCTCTGACAACACCTCTGGTTTTCCAGCTATTCTTCTGCACACACGAATTCCTTCCAGGACTTCGGAATGCGCACGCAGCTGTCGGGGAAATAATCACAGTTCGGGAGATAAAAAAAAAATAATATTCAATACCGACAGAGATAAATCGTAAAACAAAAAAAAGAAGAACCTGTGAATCCAAGCAGGTTTGTTGACGTCATAACAAATAGCCAGCAGGGCTAGTAGTTCATTTTTTTACTTGGCTAGCTGGCTGGCTCTCTTTACGGCCCAAGTGCTCTGTGAATGTTGCTGGTACTACTACTATTACTGCTACTGCTACTACTACTACTACTACTACTACTACTACTACTACTACTACTACTGCTGCTACAACTACTACTGCTACTAATGTTGCTGCTACAACTACTACTGCTATTGCTACTGCCACTATTACTACTACTGGTACTACTGCCACTATTACTACTACTAGTACTACTGCTTCTACTACTAGTACTACTGCTACTACTACTGTTTTCTTTTCATGCGTTATATGTACTCGATCGAGTCATGCGTTAGTCTCTGACATTTTTTCAATGACTTCTATAAACATACGTTTGGAATGATCATGGGGAATCCCATTTCACTTAACTTACACTTACACGGACTCTTTGGCAGCTGGATGCTGTCCCTGCTTGTGAGTGGGATGTGATTTTTTTGCCAGCTGTGGTAGTGTGACTTTTATTCCTCAAATGAGAGAATAGAGGTGCACTGCAGTAGTCCTACTGATGAATTTGTACCCCTGAAGGCACGGAACATTAGGATGGTAAGGAAGACAGAACCAGAGACACCCAAAGCAGTGGTTAACCTGGTACAAGACCGCTGGAGGGAATCAGAGGGACTTTCAACATTGCAGTGGTTAACCTGGTACAAGACCGCTGGAGGGAATCAGAGGGACTTTCAACATTGCAGTGGTTAACCTGGTACAAGACCGCTGGAGGGAATCAGAGGGACTTTCAACATTGCAGTGGTTAACCTGGTACAAGACCGCTGGAGGGAATCAGAGGGACTTTCAACATTGCAGTGGTTAACTTGGTACAAGACCGCTGGAGGAATCAGAGGGACTTTCACATTGCAGTGGTTAACCTGGTACAAGACCGCTGGAGAGAATCAGAGGGACTTTCAATATTGCAGTGGTTAACCTGGTACAAGACAGCTGGAGGGAATCAAGAGGGACTTTCAATATTGCAGTGGTTAACCTGATACAAGACCGCTGGAGGGAATCAGAGGGACTTTCAACATTGCAGTGGTTAACCTGGTACAAGACCGCTGGAGGGAATCAGAGGGACTTTCAACATTGCAGTGGTTAACTTGGTACAAGACCGCTGGAGGGAATCAGAGGGACTTTCAGCATTGCAGTGGTTAACCTGGTACAAGACCGCTGGAGAGAATCAGAGGGACTTTCAATATTGCAGTGGTTAACCTGGTACAAGACCGCTGGGGGAATCAGAGGACTTTCAGCATTGCAGTGGTTAACCTGGTACAAGACCGCTGGAGGAATCAGAGGGACTTTCAGCATTGCAGTGGTTAACCTGGTACAAGACCGCTGGGGGAATCAGAGGGACTTTCAACATTGCAGTGGTTAACCTGGTACAAGACCGCTGAGGGAATCAGAGGGACTTTCAACATTGCAGTGGTTAACCTGGTACAAGACCGCTGGAGGGAATCAGAGGGACTTTCAACATTGCAGTGGTTAACCTGGTACAAGACCGCTGGAGGAATCAGAGGGACTTTCAGCATTGCAGTGGTTAACCTGGTACAAGACCGCTGGAGGGAATCAGAGGGACTTTCAACATTGCAGTGGTTAACCTGGTACAAGACCGCTGGGGGAATCAGAGGACTTTCAGCATTGCAGTGGTTAACCTGGTACAAGACCGCTGGAGGGAATCAGAGGGACTTTCAACATTGCAGTGGTTAACCTGGTACAAGACCGCTGGGGGGAATCAGAGGGACTTTCAACATTGCAGTGGTTAACCTGGTACAAGACCGCTGGAGGGAATCAGAGGGACTTTCAGCATTGCAGTGGTTAACCTGGTACAAGACCGCTGGAGGGAATCAGAGGACTTTCAGCATTGCAGTGGTTAACCTGGTACAAGACCGCTGAGGGAATCAGAGGGACTTTCAACATTGCAGTGGTTAACCTGGTACAAGACCGCTGGAGGGAATCAGAGGGACTTTCAACATTGCAGTTAACCTCAGCAACCGCTGCATCAGAGGACTATTCCTAACATTTGTCAGCTGAAACCTTACCACACCCTGAGAATCGTCTCTCTATTAAAAATTGCAGTTTAAACCGGGTCTAAGAGTGGATATCAGAGACTTTCAACATTGCAGTGTAACCGACAGACCGCTGGAGGGAATCAGAGGGACTTTCAACATTGCAGTGGTTAACCTGGTACAAGACCGCTGGAGGGAATCAGAGGGACTTTCAGCATTGCAGTGGTTAACCTGGTACAAGACCGCTGGAGGGAATCAGAGGGACTTTCAACATTGCAGTGGTTAACCTGGTACAAGACCGCTGGAGGGAATCAGAGGGACTTTCAGCATTGCAGTGGTTAACCTGGTACAAGACCGCTGGAGGGAATCAGAGGACTTTCAACATTGCAGTGGTTAACCTGGTACAAGACCGCTGGAGGGAATCAGAGGGACTTTCAGCATTGCAGTGGTTAACCTGGTACAAGACCGCTGGAGGGAATCAGAGGGACTTTCAGCATTGCAGTGGTTAACCTGGTACAAGACCGCTGGAGGGAATCAGAGGGACTTTCAACATTGTAGTGGTTAACCTGGTACAAGACCGCTGGAGGGAATCAGAGGGACTTTCAGCATTGCAGTGGTTAACCTGGTACAAGACCGCTGGAGGGAATCAGAGGGACTTTCAATATTGCAACACCTCAGCAACTCGTTCTCAGAAGATATCTGACCTAACATCCTCTCTCGATCAGCTGAAACTATCTTTACCACACCTTAGAATCTTCCTCTCTTTATTTACACAATTGAATTTACAGTCTAAGAGATATTATCCTACTCCATATCCCAACATACATAAGGGGAATTACCAATAGACCCCTGGTTGCCTTCAAGAGGGAGCTGGACAGATACCTAAAGTCAGTACCTGACCAGCCGGACTGTGGTTCGTATGTTGGACTACGTTCGGCCAGCAGTAACAGCCTGGTTGATCAGTCCCTGATCCACCGGGGGACCTGGTCAAGGACTGGGCCACGGGGGCGTTGACCCCCGGAATACCCTCCAGGTAGACTCCAGGTAATTCATTTCAAAACCAGGCTCTATCTGAGGTATACTACCACCCCCGGGATGCCACCCACATCAGTCAACTAACATCCAGGTACCTACTTATTGATAGGTGAACGGGGATAACAAGTGCAGGGAAGCATGCCCACCGTTACCACCCGCTCCGAGGATCGAACCGTGAACCCTTAGTGAGTTGAGAGCGCCACCAACTGAGCCGCGGTTTGATCACCGATTTGTGTTTGTGGGGGGTCGAGGCGTCTAACCAGGCAGTAACTTGCATCAACCTGGCTGCGGGCGACAGCCAGGATGTCTAAAGCTTGCAGTGACGTTCAGAAACAAGGAACAAGAATGTTGCTCCTACGGGCGTTGGAGTGAAAGCAGAGGAACGCGGGTGCCCTGATTCACGTTCCTTCTCTCCGGTGTTCTCTTTATCTGTTCATCTCTTCGTGTGTTCTACAAGAGGTTCTCGATTCATCTCTTCGTGTGTTCTGCAAGAAGTTCTACAGCTATCTTGTTCAGTATTCTACAAGACGTTTTGTATGTTCATATGTTCCTAGCTCAATATTAGTGTTCTTCAAGAACTTTTCTATCTGTCGTGTTCATTCTACAAGATGTTCTATGGTATTTTGTTTTATGCGATGTTCTCTATCTGTTCTCCTGCTTTGTTTATCCTACCAAACGTTCGTCTGTTCTACGAGATGTTCTCAGTGTAGCCTCAGTATGTGTGTGTTTGTGGGGATTACATCCAGAACCCTGGAACCCAGTAGAACCCTGGAACCCAGTAGAACCCTGGAACCCAGTAGAACCCTGGAACCCAGGCGAGAAAGATACATGATAATATACACCTGGAAAATCCTAGAGGAATTGGTACCAAACTTGCTCACGAAAATCACTCAATATGAAAGCAAAAGACTCGGCAGGAGATGCAGCATTCCCCCAATGGAAAGCAGCAGCGCCAAGAGTACACTGAGAGACAACACAATAAGTGTCCGGGGCCCAAGACTGTTCAACCGCCTCCCAGCATACATAAGGGGGATTACCAATAGACCCCTGGCTGTCTTCAAGAAGGCGCTGGACAGACACCTAAAGTCAGTACCTGACCAGCCGGGCTGTGGTTCATACGCCAGTTTGCGTGCGGCCAGCAGTAACAGCCTGGTTGATCAGACCCTGATCCACCACGAGACCTGGTCTCAGACCGGGCCGCGGGGGCGTTGACCCCCGAAACCCTCTCCAGGTAAGGTCAGCAATGCCTTGAATATGAAGAGAAAATAGGGAAGAGGCGGAGAGGTTGAGATTACAGAGGCTCGCCGTCATGAAAGACGTGAGTGGGTCCTAAAACGTCAGGTAACGTAAGAAACGTCTGAAAAGCAATCCGCAAGAATGATTTATGAGTTACGAACCCAGAAGACGGCCCCGTAAAAAAATGGTATCCTGGAGGATGAGAAACGGCGGGTTAGAGACCTGACGGTGACTCGTACCATCACGAAGGCTGCTCCTGCAGATCACCTGAAGATAAGTCAGGAGGAACCCGAGGTTGTGTACCCTCAGGGAAGCACTGATAAACCAGTCCACTGCGTGTTAGACCCTTCTCTCTAGCATGCTCTTCAAGGAGTGGGGTAGGTAGGAAGGTCTTTCAACTCCGTTGGAAGGTATTAATGACGGAATCTTTGTGATCCGAGCTGGAGAATCCTTCTTGTTGCCTTCAACACTCATTACCTTTCCACTGGACGGCAATGCGCACGAGGCGTGAGTTACTGACGTAGTTGCTACACGTTCCGTTATACGTGTATTTAGCGCACTCACCTATATGTGGTTGAAGGGGTTGATTCACAGCTCCTGGCTCCGCTTCTTGGCTTGTCGCTACTAGGTCCACACTCTCCCGGCTCCAAGAGCCATATTGTAGTGTGTGTGCGTGTGGTAGTAGCAGTAGTAGTCTTGACTTGAGGTGGAAATGCCGTATCTCTCTACAAAGTACCTGGGGTTCATGCCAGTCTGACATGCACGCACATACGTCCGTAAGTACACACGCACACAGAGAGGAATACACTGTGAGGAGAGGTTGAAGGAATTGAACTTGACGACCTTGACGAAGAGGACTGGGAAAGACATGCCACATAGGGATCTTAAGAAGTAACCGTTTAACCCAAGATGGCGGAAAAGCGGAATAGTTTGGATTTAGAGGTGGAGGTAAATTCATTACAGAAATTTAAAACTGTCTATATATGCCCAAGAGGTAACACTTTCACTGACAAGTACAGAAATTCGACACCCCCCCCTTAAACACAAATGGGTGAGCACACACACACACTATGAATCGACCCCTACAACCACAATTAGGTGAGTACACACACACACCAAAATACACTAAGTGAAAGCTACGACCCCCACATGACTTGCGGTCAGGGTTTAATGGAAATAAAATGCTCCATTTCCTCGTATATGATAAACGAGTCAGCTAGTGTAGCTCTGCTCTCAAAATACAGCTCTCTGTACCCACTGTTCCACTGTCTGAGTTGTGATGCTTGCGACTTCCTCTAATGCCAGCTGGATAGGTGGACCTACTATGAAACTAACGAAGCTAGACCTCTGGGCCCCTAATCTCAGAGGGGCCCCATAAACGACTATAGTCCACATTGCTTAAATGTTTGGGTGTACAGTATGAGGGGTTGGGAAGGGGCCCTCATAACAGTTCAAACTTCAGGGCCCCAGAAATGTAGGTCCCTCGCTGAGTGTAGTGGCACTGGTAATGAGATACGTGTACAGCAGTTAAGTACCTTTATGCCGAAACGTTTCTCCTACACAGTAGGCTTCTTCAGTCGAGTACAGAGGCAGCAGTAGCAGTAGAGATGTGAAGACAATGTCACCGGTACATCACCCTTGAAGATGTAGTGTTGAGGTGGTCAGTCCCCCAGCCTGGAGAAGAGTCTTGCATTGATTAGTGTTGGGGGTGGTGGAGGCGGTGTTGGGGAGTGAGAAAGTGAGCAAAGGGGGAGTAAGAGAGGGAAGATTTTGCGAGAAATTAAAGCAATTTTTCAAGAAGGTTTAGTAAATGGATCTGTCATCATCAATTAAGAAAGAAAAAAAAAAAAAAATCTTTGTATTCATGACTAGGCTCGGTATTTTTTTTAGTAATATTCATGACTAGGCTCGGTTTTTTTTTAGTAATATTCATGACTAGGCTCGGTATTTTTTGAGTAATATTCATGACTAGGCTCGGTATTTTTTTTAGTAATATTCATGACTAGGCTCGGGTTTTTTTTAGTAATATTCATGACTAGGCTCGGTATTTTTTGAGTAATATTCATGACTAGGCTCGGTATTTTTTTTAGTAATATTCATGACTAGGCTCGGTATTTTTTGAGTAATATTCATGACTAGGCTCGGTATTTTTTTAGTAATATTCATGACTAGGCTCGTTATTTTTTTGTGTAATACAATTTCGTAACGTCGCACACGTGAGCTGGGAAGCGCTAAACCCGTAGGAGGGAGGGGGGTCATGCAGCGTCTGGGGGTGGGAATGATGGGGGGAGGGGGAAAAATCAGGGTTCGATCCGAGGAAGAGGAGGAGAACTCCAGTGCCCTGGGTCAAGAACCTCCCATCAGGGCACTCTGTCCTTTCGTAGCCTGACCCTAATACACTATCGTAGCTTGCCGTAAGAAAAATAGAGTATCGTAGCCTACCATAAGAAAACTAAGAGTATCGTAGCCTACCATAAGAAAACTAAGAGTATCGTAGCCTACCATAAGAAAAATAAGAGTATCGTAGCCTACCATAAGAAAACTAAGAGTATCGTAGCCTACCATAAGAAAACTAAGAGTATCGTAGCCTACCATAAGAAAAATAAGAGTATCGTAGCCTACCATAAGAAAACTAAGAGTATCGTAGCCTACCATAAGAAAGAGCTAAGAGTATCGTAGCCTACCATAAGAAAACTAAGAGTATCGTAGCCTACCATAAGAAAACTAAGAGTATCGTAGCCTACCATAAGAAAAATAAGAGTATCGTAGCCTACCATAGGGAGAAAAATAAGAGTATCGTAGCCTACCATAAGAAAATAAGAGTATCGTAGCCTACCATAAGAAAACTAAGAGTATCGTAGCCTACCATAAGAAAAAATAAGAGTATCAAGTAGTCTACCAAAGAAAAATAAGAGTATCGTAGCCTACCATAAGAAAAATA
Organism: Cherax destructor; assembly: GCA_009830355.1. Lineage (NCBI taxonomy): Eukaryota > Metazoa > Arthropoda > Malacostraca > Decapoda > Parastacidae > Cherax > Cherax destructor. The sequence continues at coordinate 43,647 of WNWK01003651.1, forward strand.
AGAGTATCGTAGCCTACCATAAGAAAACTAAGAGTATCGTAGCCTACCATAAGAAAAATAAGAGTATCGTAGCCTACCATAAGAAAACTAAGAGTATCGTAGCCTACCATAAGAAAAATAAGAGTATCGTAGCCTACCATAAGAAAAATAAGAGTATCGTAGCCTACCATAAGAAAAATAAGAGTATCGTAGCCTACCATAAGAAAACTAAGAGTATCGTAGCCTACCATAAGAAAACTAAGAGTATCGTAGCCTACCATAAGAAAAATAAGAGTATCGTAGCCTACCATAAGAAAAATAAGAGTATCGTAGCCTACCATAAGAAAACTAAGAGTATCGTAGCCTACCATAAGAAAAATAAGAGTATCGTAGCCTACCATAAGAAAACTAAGAGTATCGTAGCCTACCATAAGAAAAATAAGAGTATCGTAGCCTACCATAAGAAAAATAAGAGTATCGTAGCCTACCATAAGAAAAATAAGAGTATCGTAGCCTACCATAAGAAAAATAAGAGTATCGTAGCCTACCATAAGAAAAATAAGAGTATCGTAGCCTACCATAAGAAAAATAAGAGTATCGTAGCCTACCATAAGAAAAATAGAGTATCGTAGCCTACCACAAGAAAAATAAGAGTATCGTAGCCTACCATAAGAAAAATAAGAGTATCGTAGCCTACCATAAGAAAAATAAGAGTATCGTAGCCTACCATAAGAAAAATAAGAGTATCGTAGCCTACCATAAGAAAAAAAAGAGTATCGTAGCCTACCATAAGAAAAATAAGAGTATCGTAGCCTACCACAAGAAAAATAAGAGTATCGTAGCCTACCATAAGAAAATAAGAGTATCGTAGCCTACCATAAGAAAAATAAGAGTATCGTAGCCTACCATAAGAAAAATAAGAGTATCGTAGCCTACCATAAGAAAAATAAGAGTATCGTAGCCTACCACAAGAAAAATAAGAGTATCGTAGCCTACCAAAGAAAAATAAGAGTATCGTAGCCTACCATAAGAAAAATAAGAGTATCGTAGCCTACCATAAGAAAATAAGAGTATCGTAGCCTACCATAAGAAAAATAAGAGTATCGTAGCCTACCATAAGAAAAATAAGAGTATCGTAGCCTACCATAAGAAAAATAAAGTATCGTAGCCTACCATAAGAAAAATAAGAGTATCGTAGCCTACCATAAGAAAATAAGAGTATCGTAGCCTACCATAAGAAAACTAAGAGTATCGTAGCCTACCATAAGAAAAATAAGAGTATCGTAGCCTACCATAAGAAAAATAAAGTATCGTAGCCTACCATAAGAAAACTAAGAGTATCGTAGCCTACCATAAGAAAAATAAGAGTATCGTAGCCTACCATAAGAAAATAAGAGTATCAGTAGCCTACCATAAGAAAAATAAGAGTATCGTAGCCTACCATAAGAAAAATAAGAGTATCGTAGCCTACCATAAGAAAAATAAGAGTATCGTAGCCTACCATAGAGAAAAATAAGAAATGTATCGTAGCCTACCATAAGAAAAATAAGAGTATCGTAGCCTACCATAAGAAAAATAAGAGTATCGTAGCCTACCATAAGAAAAATAGAGTATCGTAGCCTACCACAAGAAAAATAAGAGTATCGTAGCCTACCATAAGAAAAATAAGAGTATCGTAGCCTACCATAAGAAAAATAAGAGTATCGTAGCCTACCATAAGAAAAATAAGAGTATCGTAGCCTACCATAAGAAAAATAAGAGTATCGTAGCCTACCATAAGAAAAATAAGAGTATCGTAGCCTACCATAAGAAAAATAAGAGTATCGTAGCCTACCATAAGAAAAATAAGAGTATCGTAGCCTACCATAAGAAAAATAAGAGTATCGTAGCCTACCATAAGAAAAATAAGAGTATCGTAGCCTACCATAAGAAAAATAAGAGTATCGTAGCCTACCACAAGAAAAATAAGAGTATCGTAGCCTACCACAAGAAAAATAAGAGTATCGTAGCCTACCATAAGAAAAATAAGAGTATCGTAGCCTACCATAAGAAAAATAGCTTCTAGTCACCATGATATATCTTTCATCTTCACCTTGACGTATAAATAACTCAATTAAGACAGCAGGGTAGCAGAACAAGTTAATATGTCAGTATTAACACACACTGTGTTAACACTGTGTGTGTTAATTACCCGCTTGCTATAACAGCTTAGGACTTAACATAAGAAAGAAGGAACACTGCAGAAAGCCTACTGGCCCATGCGAGGCAGGTCCAAATCTCCCACCGGCTTAAGCCAATGCCCCGACCCAGCCAGGTCAGGTTACATTCACTTAAGGAAGGAGCACGGCATCTGACCTAGTAGCACAAACTAGTCAGGTCTAACTCACACCCACCCGCACCCACTCATATATTTATCTAGCCTATTTTTAAAACTACACAACGTTTTAGCCTCTATAACTGTACTCGGGAGTTTGTTCCACTCATCGACAACTCTATTACCAAACCAGTGCTTTCCTATATCCTTCCTGAATCTGAATTTATCCAACTTAAAGCCATTGCTGCGAGTCCTGTCAATACTAGATATTTTTAGCACACCATTTAAATCCCCTTTATTTATTCCTGTTTTCCATTTATACACCTCAATCATATCTCCCCTAATTCTACGCCTTTCTAGAGAGTGCAGATTCAGGGCCCTCAGTCTATCCTCATAGGGAAGATTTCTGATACATGGAATCAACTTAGTCATCCTCCTTTGTACGTTTTCCAGAGCATTTATATCCATTCTATAATACGGTGACCAAAACTGTGCAGCATAATCTAGATGAGGCCTAACCAAGGATATATAGAGTTGAAGAACAACCTGAGGACTCTTATTATTTATACTTCTTGATATGAAGCCAAGGATTCTGTTCGCTTTATTGCGAACACTTATGCACTGCTGTCTTGGTTTTAGATTACTGCTAACCAGAACTCCTAAACCCTTTTCGCAATCAGTAGTATTAAGATCTACATTATTTAGTTTATATGTGGCATGGTTATTGTCCTGTCCAATATTTAGAACTTTGCATTTATCTATATTAAACTGCATCTGCCACTTCTCCGACCACTGCATCAGTCTATTCAAATCTTCCTGGAGTGCTCTAATGTCCTCATTTGAATGAATTGGACGGCCTATTTTGGTTTCATCGGGAAACTTGCTTATGTCGCTATTTATTCCCTCATCTATGTCGTTTATGTAGATTGTGAACAACAAGGGGCCCAATACTGAGCCCTGTGGAACACCGCTTGTGACACTTCCCCACTCTGATTTCTCTCCATTTATGCAAACTCTCTGCTGCCTATTTGTCAACCATGCCTCTATCCAGGAAAAAATGTCTCCTCCTATTCCGTGTGCCTTAATTTTCCTCAATAGTCTCTGATGTTGGACTCTTATCAAAAGCCTTACTGAAGTCCATATACACAATATCATATTCATTACCATGATCTACCTCCTCAAACACCTTAGCGTAGCTGAGTTACTGGCTCGTATATAGTTAATTAACTTTATTTCTACAAGTACATGTACAAGGTATACAGACCATAGCTGACATCAATGACATACTACTATATAGAAAGCCCCTTGTTATGCTGAGTATTTCCCGCAAATTAGGTCAGTTTTATCCCCAGGATGCGACCCACACCAGTCCACTAACACCCAGGTACCCATTTTACTGCTAGGTGAACATGGACAGTAGGTATCTTATGGAAACACGTCCTAATGTTTTCCAGTCGTACCGGGGATCGACCCCCGGACCTCACTGTGTGGGCTGAGTGCTTCAATGACGGTACCCGGGAGTTCGCTCCACTCATCTACAACTCTACTGCCACACCAAAATCTAAATTCGTCCAAGGTGAATCCATTCTTGGCTAGGTATTTTCAGCACTTATTTGTGTCCCCTTTATTTATTCCGGTCTTCCATTTATACTCCTCGATCGTATCTTCCTCCCCCCTCCCCCCCTGTTCTTGGTGTTTCTAGAGAGTGCTGATTCAGTGCCCTCTATCTATCTCGTAGGATAGACAGTGCCCTCTGTCTATCTTCGTAGGATAGACAGTACCTTCTATCTATCCTCGTAAGATAGACAGTGCCTTCAGTCTATCCTCGTAGGATAGACAGTGTCTTCAGTCTATCCTCGTAGGATAGACAGTGTCTTCAGTCTATCCTCGTAGGATAGACAGTGCCTTCAGTCTATTCCCGTAAGAAAGTTTTCTGATACATGGGATCAACTTAGTCATGCTTCTCTGTACGTTTTCCAGCGAATTTATGTCCATCCTGTAATACAGTGACCAGAGATGTTCAGGTCTACTTGTCTCTATTTCATAGTCATTAGTGCCTTCATCTATTCTCCTAAAAATTTTCTATACATGATCACTTTCATCTTCTCTTACTTTTCCACATTTATGTCCATCTCTTAATACAGTGACCAGAATGTTCAGTCTTACTTGCTCTGTCTATTCTCTTCTTCATTCTCTCTTCCTCTTCTCTCTCTCTCTCTCTCTCTCTCCTTCTATCTCTCTCTCTCTCATTCTCTCCTCTCTCTCATTTCTCTCCTCTCTCTCTCTCTCCCTCTCCTCATTCTCTCCCTCTCCTCATTCTCTCCCCTCTCCTCATTCTCTTCCCTCTCTCATTCCCCCTCTCCTCATTCTCTCCCCTCTCCTCATTCTTCCCCCTCTCCTCATTCTCTCCCCTCCTCCTCATTCTCCTCTCCTCCTCATTCTCCCCCTCTCCTCCTCATTCTCCCTCTCCTCCTCATTCTCCCCCTCCTCCTCATTCTCCCCCTCTCCTCCTCATTCTCCCCCTCTCCTCCTCATTCTCCCCCTCTCCTCCTCATTCTCCCCCTCTCCTCCTCATTCTCCCCCTCTCCTCCTCATTCTCCCCTCTCCTCCTCATTCTCCCCCTCTCTGGTAACTTTCTCATTCTCCTCCTTGGTACAGTTTTCTCTTGTTCTTGTGTTATCTTTCAACTTTCTTATTCTTCTTTGCTTATTTACAATTATCTTTTATGTTTCTTTGGTACCTTTTATTGTTGTGTGTGAGTACATATCTACCTTGTGAGTACATATCTACCTTGTGAGTACATATCTACCTTGTGAGTACATATCTACCTTGTGAGTACATATCTACCTTGTGAGTACATATCTACCTTGTGAGTACATATCTACCTTGTGAGTACATATCTACCTTGTGAGTACATATCTACCTTGTGAGTACATATCTACCTTGTGAGTACATATCTACCTTGTGAGTACATATCTACCTTGTGAGTACATATCTACCTTGTTTACTTCACTACTTCTCTTCCTTCCTCTTCCTTCTCTGCCTCTTCTCCCTCCTCCTCTCTCTGCCTCCCTCCTCTCTCTTCCTCCTCCCTTCTCTTCCTCTTCACCTGGTATCAACATACTTCTTTAGTTCTTCCTACTTCATATATTTTATTCTCTCTTCTCTTCACATCATCTTATTCTCCTGTCCTTTCTTTTTTATTTATTCCTTCCCTTACTCCCTCTATCATCCACTTCCTCCCTCTCACAGAGGTGTACTCACCTAATTGTGGTCGCAGGGGTCGATTCACAGCTCCTGGCCCCGCCTCTTCGCTTCCCGCTACTAGGTCACTCTCTCTGCTCCATGAGCTTTATCATACCTCCTCTTAAAGCTATGTATGGATCCTGCCTCCACTACATCACTCTCCAGACTATTCCACTTCCTGACCACTCTGTGACTGAAGAAATACTTCCTAACATCCCTGTGACTCGTCCGAGTCTTCAACTTCCAGTTGTGACCCCTTGTTTCTGTGTCCCATCTCTGTAGCATCGTGTGTGTGTGTGTGTGTGTGTGTGTGTGTGTGTGTGTGTGTGTGTGTGTGTGTGTGTGTGTGTGTGTGTGTGTGTGTGTGTGTGTGTGTGTGAATTGGAGCCTCGCGCTGGACCAGCTGTATCTGCTGTACCGCTGGACCCGCTGAACCAGCAGTGGGGTAAGGGTGGATGTGGTGTTGGATGTGGATGTGGTGGTGGATGCTGTGGGATGATGTGGTGGTGGTGGGGGTCAGTGGCCGCCCAATCACAAGGACCACGCCCACCCCTCCAGCACGGGCGCTCACACACACACACACACACTCGACCCCTACAACCCAACTAGGTGAGTAAAACTAGGTGAGTACACACACACACACACACTCGGGGCCAGGAGCTATGAATCGACCCCTGCAACAACAACTAGGTGAGTACACAATACCACACAGCGGTCATCATAGTCTGTGCCCCCAGGTGTGACGCAGGTTAGGTTAGGTCAAGTTAGGTTAGGTCAAGTTAGGTTAGGTTAGGTAAGGTTCGTCAGGAAACAGGACAAGTGTCTCGTCTTAGGCAAATGATGACCCACAGCTGGAGCTTTTGGTCCTCTGACCGAGGCCTTCCAGGAGGCGACATTAATTCCAGTAACGTTACCTCTCCGTTAATCCTGTTAACGCCACCGCTCCGTTAATTCACGGTCTTCGCCGTTGAACGGCCGTCAACAGGTAGGTAAATCTTGGCGGTCGTAGCCTCCACGGAGGTTCTGGTCACCAGGTTTAAGTTCTCTTCCAATCATGTTGTCGAACAAGTCTACCCAGTCCAGTTAAACCTCTTTACTGCATTCTGGGGGAAGAGGAGGGGAACGGGGGGAGCGTAGGTGAGGCAGAGGTTGAAGGGGGTGCTAGTTGCGTGGGGGGATTTGGGATTTCGATTACGGGGGGAGGTTAGTGGAGGAGGGTGTTAGTGTGGATTGATACCAAGTGGAGGGCGTGAGTACCAAGGGGATTAGTAGGGGGATTTAGTGGCGGGGGGATTAGTGTCGGGGAAGGGGGATCAGTAACCCACACACGACAACCACAAGACAGGCCTCCCACCTCGTACCACCACATAAGACTGGTAGCAAGATCTACCACTACAACACTACCAGTCAACCACAACACAACCAACCCCACAGAACCCATCGTGTGTGGATTGAAAGATGTACCCGACATGGGCAGGAGAGAGAGAGAGAGGCTCTTATACATCATAAAAATGCAATACAATTGTGATCTTAACAATGCAGAACAAAGCACGTGGTGATAGAGATCTTTAACTCTAGATCTTTCACACTCTCGTGCGTCGTCAGGAGCTATGCAATGTTGCAAGACAGCAACAGATAGGAGGGGAAATTCTCTGAGGCAAGACAGAAGATATCAGTGGTAACCTTGCCTCAGAGAATTTCTCCTATCTGTTGCTGTCTTGCAACATTGCATAGCTCCTGACGACGCACGAGAGTGTGAAAGATCTAGAGTTAAAGATCTCTATCACCACGTGCCTTGTTCTGCATTGCTTCTGGGAACAATATGAAGAATCAGACACAAGTCCAACATCTGGGTATCTTTATTTACAGACGTTTCGCCATCCAGTGGCTTTATCAATACAAGGACATAATGTGAAGACTGTTGAAGTATATACAAAAAATGAGGTAATCAGTCCCTCAGTCTTGGAGTTGGTGAAGCACCGTAGTCTTGAAGAATCTGAAGCACAGGCAGGAAGATTGTCGCTTATGTACTGGCGTCAGGTGAGGGACGTGTAGCAGACGAAGGCATTCACTGGTAGGTGGGATTACCCAATGGAAGTAGGTCATACCCGAGGGGACAGTGTTGGTACACTTGTCGTAGTAGCTGGTGGTGGTAATTCTGGTATGGTTGCTGAAGATAGTGCTAGAGCAATTCTAGAAACTCCACCAATTAAGAACCCAGCCCCCACAAATTCTAGCCAGCTGAAAGAATTATGCAAATTCTATACTTGGGGCGTCTGTAAGCATGGAATATCTGGGGACAAACGAAGGTAATGTACAGTTTTGACCACTCAAAATAAGCTGAGACCTCCTGACCAAGAGTATCGTGGTACCTCCTATAAACTTGTCCACCTTGAAACATGCCATACATCAGTCCACGAAAAACAATGCTACAACACAAACTGCCCTGCATACCACTTGAAAGGGACCAGGAGGTACAGCCCCACAAACCTTGGAAAACTAACTATGGTCAAAGACTGGAGGCCTGGTCAAGGAGTGGGCCGCAGGGGCGTTGACCCCAGGAACACCCTCTAGGTAGACTCCAGGTAGACTCCAGGTAGACTCCAGGTAGACTCCAGGTAGACTCCAGGTAGATGGCAGTAACAATCATTCCACAGCAAGAGATATTTAATGCCAAGAAACGAAAAACAAATAGAAAGAAATGAGAAGAACATTCCATCACCAGGGCGCCATGTTGGTCTTTTAGTCAGCGTCACCAGATCTCCGGAAAATAAAGTCAAAGAAAATATGTCACAATTTTAGCTAAGGGAAAAAAAAAGTCAGCAACAGTACGACTTCATTTGTATTTTCTAAGATAGAGAACCTTAAGTCATCCACCAACAACAAAATACCTTTCATCAGCGGACTCCTGGTGGCGTCCAGTGCGATGTTTGTGGCATTCACAGAGACCCACACTAAAGATCACCTTGACAACGAAATATGGGTAGCAGGGGGATTAGTGTCATGGGTTTGTGATTGGGGATTAATGTCATGGGTTAGTGATTGGTGATTAATGTCATGGGTTAGTGATTGGTGATTAGTGTCATGGGTTAGTGATTTAGGGATCAGTGCCATGGGTTAGTAATTGGGGGATTAGTATCATGGGTTAGTGATTGAGGGATCAGTGCCATGGGTTAGTGATTGGGGGATTAGTATCATGGGTTAGTGATTGGTGATTAGTGGCATGGGTTAGTAATTGAGGGATCAGTGCCATGGGTTAGTAATTGGGGGATTAGTATCATGGGTTAGTGATTGAGGGATCAGTGCCATGGGTTAGTGATTGGGGGATTAGTATCATGGGTTAGTGATTGGTGATTAGTGGCATGGGTTAGTGATTGAGGGATCAGTGCCATGGGTTAGTGATTGGGGGATTAGTGACTGGAGATTTGTGTGATGGATTAGTGATGGGCGATTATTGTTATTAATTAGTGATTGGCGGATTAGTGCCAGGGAATTAATGATCGGGGGAATTAGTGACTGGGGGATTAGTGCCAGGGGATTATTGGGGATTTAGTGGGAGGAATTAATGGCGGAGGGATTAACCTCTCTCAGAAAAGCCTTACTACATGACAAGACAATATTCCCGAGTTAGAGCCGTCGGGCAGTAACTGTCAGGCAGTACCTGTCGGGCAGTAACTGTCAGGCAGTACCTGTCAGGCAGTAACTGTCAGGCAGTAACTGTCAGGCAGTAACTGTCGGGCAGTACCTGTCGGGCAGTAACTGTCGGACAGTAACTGTCAGGCAGTACCTGTCGGGCAGTAACTGTCGGACAGTAACTGTCAGGCAGTAACTGTCGGGCAGTACCTGTCGGGCAGTAACTGTCGGACAGTAACTGTCAGGCAGTAACTGTCAGGCAGTAACTGTCGGGCAGTATCTATCGGGCAGTAACTGTCGGGCAGTAACTGTCGGGCAGTAACTGTCAGGCAGTAACTGTCGGACAGTATCTCTAATATGGCCTGAAGTACAGGACAGTATCTCTAACATATCCTGAAGCACAGTACCGAATCTTTAACATATCCTGAAGTACAGGACAGTATCTCTAAAATATCCTGAAGTACAGGACAGTATCTCTAAAATATCCTGAAGTACAGGACAGTATCTCTAAAATATCCTGAAGTACAGGACAGTATCTCTAACATATCCTGAAGTACAGGACAGTATCTCTAACATATCCTGAAGTACAGGACAGTATCTCTAACATATCCTGAAGTACAGGACAGTATCTCTAACATATCCTGAAGTACATGACAGTATCTCTAACATATCCTGAAGTACAGGACAGTATCTCTAAAATATCCTGAAGTACAGGACAGTATCTCTAAAATATCCTGAAGTACAGGACAGTATCTCTAAAATATCCTGAAGTACAGGACAGTATCTCTAACATATCCTGAAGTACAGGACAGTATCTCTAACATATCCTGAAGTACAGGACAGTATCTCTAACATATCCTGAAGTACAGGACAGTATCTCTAACATATCCTGAAGTACAGGACAGTATCTCTAACATATCCTGAAGTACAGGACAGTATCTCTAACATATCCTGAAGTACAGGACAGTATCTCTAACATATCCTGAAGTACAGGACAGTATCTCTAACATATCCTGAAGTACAGGACAGTATCTCTAACATATCCTGAAGTACAGGACAGTATCTCTAACATATCCTGAAGTACAGGACAGTATCTCTAACATATCCTGAAGTACAGGACAGTATCTCTAACATACCCTGAAGTACAGGACAGTATCTCTAACATATCCTGAAGTACAGGACAGTATCTCTAACATATCCTGAAGTACAGGACAGTATCTCTAACATATCCTGAAGTACAGGACAGTATCTCTAACATATCCTGAAGTACAGGACAGTATCTCTAACATATCCTGAAGTACAGGACAGTATCTCTAAAATATCCTGAAGTACAGGACAGTATCTCTAACATACCCTGAAGTACAGGACAGTATCTCTACCATATCCTGAAGTACAGGACAGTATCTCTAACATATCCTGAAGTACAGGACAGTATCTCCAACATATCCTGAAGTACAGGACAGTATCTCTAACATATCCTGAAGTACAGGACAGTATCTCTAACACGCTTGCGTCCCTCTGAATGAATCTGTTGAGATCTCTTACTCATTCCTACAACATTGCAAGCTCCTGATGATGTGTTGATTGCAACACGAAAGGCCTAGAGCTATTAATCAACTCCCCCTGTGTGTTTTTTTTTTTGCATCTTGTATTGCTTGTGAGTGATTCTTGGAGTATTTCGGGGGCCAACGCCCCCAAGGCCAGGTCCATAACCTGGCCTCGCGGTGGCCTAGGGACTGATTAACCAGGCTGTTACTGCTGGTCGCAGTTATTGTGAATGACATAATTTTCAATAAATCTGGCAACACTAATGGTATTACAGCATCGTCTGGCAATAGTTTTAATGTTCTTTAAGACAGACCAACCAAGCGAAATGTCCTATTCCCATCTTCAGTGCCGGAAGCAGTATATAAAATGCCTCCCTCTGCCAAGTCAAAATATTTAATAACAATCTTCTGAACACTTTTCGGAAGGGTAATGGGGCATGATATGTAGACTGATATTCTCTCAAAACTGAGGCTCATTTTTGACCTTAAGAGCGTGCTTATAGCGCTCTCTTGCGTGGTTTTCCTTTCTGGCAGCGGCACTTACAACAACTTAACACTGCTGGTTAAGTTAGGTGAGCAGTGCTCTTCACTGCAGGGGTTCCCTGCTCTCTTGATTTGTCCTCCATTTCTTCCGGCTGTTGGACCCTGATGGTGCTTGGTAATGTGTGTATGGGCGGCCGTGGGCGGGCTAGGGGCGGGCCGGGGGCAGAGCAGGGGCGGCCTCCCCCCCCCCACACACAGTCTTGTTCAACTGAATGTGGGAGTGACAGAGACTTTATACAGAGCTTTAGGAGTAGGAGTGGCAAGGAGTGAAGAGGTTACTCACCAGTAACAAGAATGGCTGGCCCAGGAGCTACGATCCAACCTCCAATAAACAAACTGGTAAAAAGAAATAGACGAACACACACACACATACACTCACGGGGCCAGGAGCTATGAAGCGACCCCTTCAACCACAATTAGGTGAGTACACCTCTCTCTCTCTCTCTCTCTCTCTCTCTCTCTCTCTCTCTCTCTCTCTCTCTCTCTCTCTCTCTCTCTCTCTAGCTAACATACTCATGACAAGCTATTAAGAGAAGGGGCCAAAAGAACTGGGCATAACAAAAACACTGGGACCTGACAACATATCATGGGTACAAAAGGAAGGACCCGAAGCACTGTCTGAGCCCCATTGTGAAGAACTTCAAGTACCAGCCTTACCACCACAACTAATTCTTGTTCTTCCTCTCTTGGTCCCGTCCCAGTCCCCCTCGCCTATATATACTGCCTCCCTCACTCTTTTGTGTCAGTGTGACTTTGTAAATGGTCCAAGTCGGACCGAAACGTCGTCGTAAGCTCCTCTCTTCTATGTGTGGGTTATTTGTGTAGTTTCAAGTTTCTTGCTCGAGGCTGGCTATTGTATTAAGAACATGGTGTCCCGTAGCCCGAGTGCTAGCCCACTCACCTCACACATTCAGGTCCAGGGTTCGATGTCCGGTACGGGTGGAAACATTAGGACGTGTTTCCTTAAGACACCTGATGTCCATGTTCACCTAGCAGTAAAATAGGTACCTGGGTGTTAGTTGACTGGTGTGGGTCGCATCCTGGGAACAAAATTGACCTAATTTACGGGAAATGCTCAGCATTACAAGGGACTTTCTATATAGTAGTATGTCATTGATGTCAGCTATGGTCTGTATAAGTTGTATCATATGCTGGTAGAAATAAAATTATTATTATTATTATTATTATTGTTGTTGTTGTTGTTGTTGTTGTTATTATTATTGTGTACATAACGCTGACAGAAACTATAGGTCGTTATTAGTAACATGTTATATATGTTCAGGTGTATATAATATGTATTATAAATTAGACACTGTGCAACATTTAGGTATCTTTATTCTGAAAACGTTTCGCCCGCCAGTGTCTTCAGTCCAGTGCAAAGGTGGAAGATAGGGAGGAGTTTGAGGTAATCAGTCCCCCAGTCTGAAGTCGATGTCTTCACTCCATCAATTTTCATATATATATATATATATATATATATATATATATATATATATATATATATATATATATATATATATATATATATATATATATGCAAAAAGATCACAGTAAACAGGTGATATCAAAATATGCAAGAAAACCACTATGAAAAAATAGAAGAATTCCAAGCGCTTTCGTGAACTGGACAAGATTCTAATGCTCTATTTATTCATGTGAGAGATTTTAACCATCCAATTGATTTTCAAAATGCTGAGAAGGTTGTATCAAGCAAGTCCATGGTTGAGAGAAATATAATAGAATCATGTTTCATTAAAAGCAGTTTTGAAAATAATATGAATATTTCTTTTGGTTTATATAAATTGGATTCATTTATAATTAATAAAATTTGGGAAGAATTTAATGATAAATTGGACTAATCTTAATTCTTGGGAAGAGTTTCAGGTCCTTTCTTATGTTCCTCTTCACAGAGTCGTGAGATGTTACGCTACTGTGAGGTGTTGTCTTTGTTAGTGTGATGTGACTGTGAGGTGTAGTCTCGCCCCTTATATAAGCCCTTCTTGTCATGTTTCCTGTTATAGTTCCTTGATAATGTGAGTAGTCACGAAAGCGCTTGGAATTCTTCTATTTTTTCATAGTGGTTTTCTTGCATATATATATATATATATATATATATATATATATATGTGTGTGTGTGTGTGTGTGTGTGTGTGTGTGTGTGTGTAATGTTCATTATAGATGTATTTAAGAAAGTATTGTTGCTCTCTTTAGTTTAGTCTCGTAGTCTCTTGTAAAGAAAATCTGTGAGGGACTTTCACACGCCTGAGTGAACACGTGTCCCAACACTCAGCTTAACCCTGACTTCCACTTGGTTACTGTGGTGTGGTTGAGACACGGGGTGTTGGGTTAAGGGGTAGTGTGTGTGTACTTACCTAGTTGTGGTTGCAGGGGTCGATTCACAGCTCCTGTTAGCTATGTGTGTGTGTGGTGTACTTACCTAGCTGGGTTTGTAGTGGTCGATTCACTGATCCTGGCTCTATCTCTTGTCCACTTTCGACTGTCTTTATTGATTTGAATGTTAGTATGATCTCTCTGTCTGCCTCCTCTTCATCCAATCATTCTAGTGCACTCTATCCAAATCCTCCATCTGTGTCCCTTCATCCCCATCCTGTCCCTATCCACTCTAATATCCTGAGTATTTTGAATGTCGTGATCATAGCCCCCTTGGCTCTCTTCCCAAACTATTTAAAGTCTAACTCATAGTCTGTTCCCATCATGTCCGGTACCAATGTCTCTGGTAAGTTGAAGGTTCTATACTGGTGCTGCGTACTCTAGTATGAACCTAACACACACACAGTCTTGTGTCTAAACTGGACTTGGTACAATGCTGCTGCGGTACTTGGTACAATGCTGCTGCGGTACTTGGTACAATGCTGCTGCGGTACTTGGTACAATGATGGTGATGTACTTGTAATGTCGACTTATCCAGGATGAAATTCAATTAGTCTCCTTAATGATGTCTTTTCTGGGTTGTTGCAGTTATCTTGTGGTCTCTCCCAGTCCTGTCAGGAGTTGAATGATAGCTCTAGGCCTTTCGTGTTGCAATCAACATATCATCAGGAGCTTGCAATGTTGCAGAAAAGAGAAGGTCCAAGCTAATACGATCACAGGAAGCACCTTTGTTGGAGCAAAGGCGCTTCTTGTGATCTATTAGGAAAGGCTAATAGATCACAGTTAAGGTTGATAAACCACAGTAAAGACTAATAAACCACAGTAAAGGCTAATAAACCACAATAAATGCTAATAAAACAATAAACCCGAGGTGTGGTGGGCAGGAAGAGGATCTTCAGACCTGGTGGAATATTTGACCCCTCAGACCAACCCATTAGTGAAGCCAGAGGTAAACACCACCCCTCTATCCCGCCCACACACACCCCTCTATCCCGCCCACACACACCCCTCTATCCCGCCCACACACACATCTCTATCCCGCCCACACACACACACACCTTTATCCCGCCCACACACACCCCTCTATCCCGCCCACACACACTCCTCTATCCCGCCCACACACACCCCTCTATCCCGCCCACACACACCTCTATCCCGCCCACACACACACACACCTTTATCCCGCCCACAGACAACTCTGTCTATCCCGCCCACACACACCCCTTTACCCCGCCCATCCTACCTACCTCCAGGTAGGTCTACTTGGAGGGTATTCTGGGGATCAACGCCCCCGCGGCCCGGTCCACGACCAGGCCTCCCGGTGGATCAGGGCCTGATCAAGCAGGCTGTTAATGCTGGCCGCATGTAGTCCAACGTACGACCCACAGCTCGGCTGATCCAGCACCGACTTTAGGTATCTGCTCCCTCTGGAAGGCAGCCCGGGGCCTGTTCGCCGGGTCACCACCTGGAAAAGACCCGGGCCGGGACAAGACCGGCCAACTTACTACAGGGGCCCATTGGTAATTCCCCTTATGGCTGGTGGGAGGCTGTTGAACAGTCTTGGGCCCCGGACACATATTGTGTTTTCTCTTAGTGTACTAGTGGCGCCCCTACTTTTCACTGGGGGTACGTTGCATCGTCTGCCAAGTCTTTTGCTTTCGTAGGGAGTGATTTCTGTGTGCATATTAGGGACCAGTCCCTCCAGAATCTTCCAGGTGTAGATTATGATGTATCTCTCTCGCCTGCGTTCCAGCGAGTATAATCTGCACACTAACACAGCAACATACTGGATATATATATATATATATATATATATATATATATATATATATATATATATATATATATTGGAGGAAGTGTAAAATACACTTCGTGAAAAGAAGGGGAGCCAATGACATAATACGAGAACACTGCATCAACATCCGTGGTTCAAGACTGTGTTTAGTATTATGATGAGAAACTTTGCTGGAACCTGTGGGGAGGTTAGCAAGTGGAAGGTAGATGACTGCCACCACCAGGTGCCAGATCATCCAGGCTGTGGTGGATATGTGGGCTAGCGGGCCACCAACAGCAACAGTCTGGTTGAAAAGACAATGAGAAGAAAAGCCTGGTCAAAGGCCAGGGTCCAAGAGTAGGAAGCCTGTCTAAACCGATTACTGACTCATAGTCCAAAACAGGGGATGATTAAGTGGACCCAGGAGCTTGATCTCGACCCTTAGAAGCACAACTACGCAATCTTAGACACACACACACACACACACACCCATATTGCAAGTTGAAGTTGAAGACTCGGATGAATCAAAGAGATGTTAGGAAGTATTTCTTCAGTCATAGAGTTATCAGGTAGTGGAACAATCTGGAAAGGGATGTAGAGAAGGCAGGATCCATACATAGCTTTAAGAAGAGGTACGATAAGGCTCACGGAGCAGGGAGAGAGTGGACCTCGTAGCGACCAGCGAAGAGGCGGGGCCAGGAGCTATGAATCGACCCCTGCAACCACAACTAGGTGAGCACAACTAGGTGAGTACACACACGCACGTAAACACAAACACTTCTCTGATCTCTTAACAGTATTCCCTCAAGAATGATTATCAGAAGATAAGCAAATATGGAGGGCCTCCCGTGGCCCTGAGTCAGGCACTGACAAGCCTCCCGTGGCCCTGAGTCAGGCACTGACAAGCCTCCCGTGGCCCTGAGTCAGGCACTGACAAGCCTCCCGTGGCCCTGAGTCAGGCACTGACAAGCCTCCCGTGGCCCTGAGTCAGGCACTGACAAGCCTCCCGTGGCCCTGAGTCAGGCACTGACAAGCCTCCCGTGGCCCTGAGTCAGGCACTGACAAGCCTCCGTGGCCCTGAGTCAGGCACTGACAACTCCAGTCTGGTCAGGTCATGAGGACCAGGTCACACTGGTCCAGAACCAGTCTATGAGGACCAGGTCTCACTGGTCAGAACCAGTCTATGAGGACCCGGTCACTGGTCCAGAACCAGTCTATGAGGACCAGGTCATCACTGGTCCAGAACCAGTCTATGAGGACCAGGTCATCACTGGTCCAGAACCAGTCTGTGAGGACCAGGTCATCACTGGTCCAGAACCAGTCTGTGAGGACCAGGTCATCACTGGTCCAGAACCAGTCTGTGAGGACCAGGTCATTACTGGTCCAGAACCAGTCTGTGAGGACAGGTCATTACTGGTCCAGAACCAGTCTGTGAGGACCAGGTCATCACTGGTCCAGAACCAGTCTGTGAGGACCAGGTCATTACTGGTCCAGAACCAGTCTGTGAGGACCAGGTCATCACTGGTCCAGAACCAGTCTGTGAGGACCAGGTCATCACTGGTCCAGAACCAGTCTGTGAGGACCAGGTCATCACTGGTCCAGAACCAGTCTGTGAGGACCAGGTCATCACTGGTCCAGAACCAGTCTGTGAGAGACCAGGTCATACTGGTCCAGAACCAGTCTGTGAGGACAGGTCATCACTGGTCCAGAACCAGTCTGTGAGGACCAGGTCATTACTGGTCCAGAACCAGTCTGTGAGGACCAGGTCATTACTGGTCCAGAACCAGTCTGTGAGACCAGGTCATCACTGGTCCAGAACCAGTCTGTGAAGACCAGGTCATCACTGGTCCAGAACCAGTCTGTGAGAGACCAGGTCATTACTGGTCCAGAACCAGTCTGTGAGGACCAGGTCATTACTGGTCCAGAACCAGTCTGTGAGGACCAGGTCATCACTGGTCCAGAACCAGTCTGTGAGGACCAGGTCATTACTGGTCCAGAACCAGTCTGTGAGGACCAGGTCATTACTGGTCCAGAACCAGTCTGTGAGGACCAGGTCATCACTGGTCCAGAACCAATCTGTGAGGACCAGGTCATCACTGGTCCAGAACCAGTCTGTGAGACGGTCACTGGTCCGAATCACTGTGGCCAGGATAGCAGACCCGTCTGTGAGAGACCAGGTCATCACTGGTCCAGAACCAGTCTGAGAGACCAGAGACATTTTATGTCCGAGAAACCAGACTGAGAGACAGATATATTTTATTTCTGTTTGAAAGAAACAATAACTCTGAGGAGAACCGAACCCACTTGTGTTATTATTGTTATCACTGTGAAAGTAACCCCACCACCCCATTAAACAACCACACCACCCCATTAAACAACCCCATCACTCCATTAAACAACCCCATCACCCCATTAAACAACCCCACCACCCCATTAAACAACCCCATCACCCCATTAAACAACCCCATCACCCCATTAAACAACCCCATCACCCCATTAAACAACCCCATCACCCCATTAAACAACCCCATCACCCCATTAAACAACCCCATCACCCCATTAAACAACTCCATCACCCCATTAGACAACCCCATCACCCCATTAAACAACCCCATCACCCCATTAAACAACCCCATCACCCCATTAAACAACCCATCACCCCATTAAACAACCCCATCACCCTATTAAACAACCCCATCACCCCATTAAACAACTCCATCACCCCATTAGACAACCCCATCACCCCATTAAACAACCACATCACCCCATTAAACAACCCCATCACCCCATTAAACAACTCCATCACCCCATTAAACAACCCCATCACCCCATTAAACAACCCCATCACCCCATTAAACAACTCCATCACCCCATTAAACAACCCCATCACCCCATTAAACAACCCCATCACCCCATTAAACAACTCAATCACCCCATTAAACAACCCCATCACCTCATTAAACAACTCAATCACCCCATTAAACAACCCCATCACCCCATAAAACCCCATCACCTCATTAAACAACCCCATCACCTTATAAAACCCCATCACCTCATTAAACAACCCCATCACCTCATTAAACAACCCCATCACCTCATTAAACAACCCCATCACCCCATAAAACCCCATCACCCCATTAAACAACCCCATCACCCATTAAACAACCCCATCACCCCATTAAACAACCCCATCGCCCATTAAACAACCCATCACCCCATTAAACAACCCCATCACCCCATTAAACAACCCCTTCACCTCATTAAACAACCCCATCACCTCATTAAACAACCCCATCACCTCATTAAACAACCCCATCACCCCATTAAACAACCCCATCACCCATTAAACAATCCCATCACCCCATTAAACAACCCCATCACCCATTAAACAACCCCATCACCCCAATAAACAACCCCATCACCCATTAAACAACCCCATCACCCATTAAACAACCCCATCACCCCCATTAAACAACCCCATTAAACAACCCCATCACCCCATTAAACAACCCCATCACCCCATTAAACAACCCCATCACCTCATTAAACAACCCCATCACCCAATTAAACAACCCCATCACCCATTAAACAACCCCATCACCCCATTAAACAACCCCATCACCCCATTAAACAACCCCATCACCCCATTAAACAACCCCATCACCTCATTAAACAACCCCATCACCTCATTAAACAACCCCATCACCCCATAAAACCCCATCACCTCATTAAACAACCCCATCACCCCATAAAACCCCATCACCTCATTAAACAACCCCATCACCTCATTAAACAACCCCATCACCTCATTAAACAACCCCATCACCCCATAAAACCCCATCACCGTAACAGTGTTGCCTTCAAGCAACAATAACAAGAATATTGCAAGCTGCAGAGGCAACATTGTCGCCGACTTTACAAATTAAAGGAAATTGACCATAAACCACGTAGATAGGGACAGGTTTAACCTTAAACCAGTGTCCCGGGTTTATCCAGGCGCTAAAACGACCGTGACTCGACCCCCCTTCCTTCTTCCTCTAAGCCTCTGGCTTGATCCAGTATTCTTTCGTAAATTTAATTTAGCTTGGTGTTGTGGGCTAATTGTATACTTTGTCCTACCCGGATGTGGTAAACCCGCAGTGGGCGGCGATTCTGGGGTAATGGGGTTTAGAGTTGAGGAAATGGTTTATCAGTCTACCACTGTCGGAGTAAGGGTGATCTACCTGGAGTCTATATGCCTACCTACGTACATTTGAGTCTACCTACCTGGGGTCTTCCCATCTACCTGGAGTCTACCTAGCTAGCTGGAGTCTACCTATCTACCGGGGTCTATCCATCTACCTAGCTACCTAGAGTCTACCTACCCACCTGGAGTCTACCCATCTACCTGGAGTCTACCTAAATACCTGGAGTCTACCTATCTACTGGATCAACCTATCTACCTGGAGTCTATCTACCTACCTTCTACCTAGCTACTTGTAGTGTCTTGAGGGGGTCGGCGCTCCCAGACCATGGCTCCTGGTTGCTGGTCTGATCCATCAAACTGTTAGTTCCCGCCTCCCGACTTATGCACCACAACCCGGCTGATCAAGAACTATTTGATGGGATTACATTAGAGTTTAGCGCTTTGTAGACAATGGGAAGGTAGTATCTCTCCTTCCCCCCTCCATCCCTCCCTCCATCCCAGACAGTCACCAGCAGACACTCATCTCCCAGACAGTCACCAGCAGACACTCATCTCCCAGACAGTCACCAGCAGACACTCATCTCCCAGACAGTCACCAGCAGACACTCATCTCTCAGACAGTCACCAGCAGACACTCATCTCCCAGACAGTCACCAGCAGACACTCATCTCCCAGACAGTCACCAGCAGACACTCATCTCCCAGACAGTCACCAGCAGACACTCATCTCCCAACAGTTACCAGCAGACACTCATCTCCCAGACAGTCGCCAGCAGCCAATCAGAAGCGTGGTAACAAGCAGGGTAGGGAAGGCTAGACTTGATTAACTGTCATGACCGCTGACATACCTCTGTCATATCCACTGATGACCTGTCTCACGGGTGTTAGGGGGTGTGTTTAGGGGTGCTAGGGGAAGCAGGGGTAGTATAAAGAGCTATAGAGGGTGTTAGGAACTGTAGAAGGTTCCAGGGGATGTAAGTGGTGTTAAGGGGGTAAAAGGGGGTGGTGTTACTATCCACCTAGACAGTAAGAGACAGGGTCCATGCACAGCTTGAGTGAATACTTTTGTATGGTAGGCCTCACTGCATGGAAAAATGTAGAAGCCTCTCGTCTCTGGTTATTAAGAGTTAGGGTCAGTTTCCCCTAATGCCAAAGCCCACCTATATTTTTCATATAACTACCTTGGTTCATACGATACCATCTATGTTTTGTCGTTGCTCGGTCATATCATGGTATAACCAACAAATCTCATGTATGACAATCAAGGTTCTAACACACAGGACTGCATGTCTGGCAAGGAAGGGAGAGACCAATCAACGACTCATACTGAGGACCTTCAATAAGTTCACGAACTGTAGGTGGCTTGATATGGACCTGTCTTGCTTGGACAGTAGGCCTGTCATGTGTTCCTCCATTCCTTATGTTCTTGACGTAGACCCAAATCCTTCACTTATTCACTGAAGACTAAGTTCAAAAACAAAGTTATGAAGGGTGATGAGAAAAGGCAGGTCTAAGAGTTAGACTCAGGATCTGAAGTATACAGTCGCTCTCACGACACCTCAGAAAACATTAGAATAATAATATCTTTATTTCTACAAGTACATGTACAAGGTATACAGACCATAGCTGACATCAATGACATACTACTATATAGAAAGCCGCTTGTTATGCTGAGCATTTCCCGCAAATTAGGTCAGTTTTATCCCCAGGATGCGACCCACACCAGTCCACTAACACCCAGGTACCTATTTTATAATGATGGGTGAACATGGACAGCAGGTGTCTTACGAAAACACATCCCTAATGTTTTCCAGCCGTACCGGGGATTCGAACTCCGGACCTCAGTGTGTGAGTGCGCTAGCGCCCGAACTACCAGACACCAACCAGTAACTCCAATCAGTGATCTATGAAGGGAGTCGCACAGAGAGTTACTAAAACACACACACGAGGACCTGTCATGTCGCTTGGACGAGGACCTGTCATGTCGCTTGGACGAGGACCTGTCATGTCGCTTGGACGAGGACCTGTCATGCCGCTTGGACGAGGACCTGTCATGCCGCTTGGACGAGGACCTGTCATATCGCTTGGACGAGGACCTGTCATGTCGCTTGGACGAGGACCTGTCATGTCGCTTGGACGAGGACCTGTCATGTCGCTTGGACGAGGACCTGTCATATCGCTTGGACGAGGACCTGTCATGTCCCTTGGACGAGGACCTGTCATATCATAAGAAACATAAGAAACATAAGAAAGGAGGAACACTGCAGCAGGCCTGTTGGCCCATACTAGGCAGGTCCTTCACAATCCGTCCCACTAACAGAATATTTGCTCAACCCAATCTTCAATGCTACCCAAGAAATAAGCTTTGACAATTCTACCCACTCATGCGCGAGTCCCACTCAAATCCAACCCCTCTCACTCATGAATTTATCCAACCTAAATTGGAAACTACCCAAGGTCCTAGCTTCAATAACCCTACTAGGCAGACTGTTCCACTCATCAACTACCCTATTTCCAAACCAATACTTTCCTATATCCTTTCTAAATCTAAACTTATCTAACTTGAATCCATTATATCCCCTTTGTTAATACCCATTTTCCACTTGTATACCTCGATCATGTCTCCCCTCATTCTACGTCTTACAAGTGAATGTAATTTTAGGGTCTTCAATCTTTCTTCGTAAGGAAGATTTCTAATGCTATGTATTAATTTAGATTAATGATTAATGATACCCAGCATGGATTCACGAGGGGCCGTTCCTGCCTATCTAATTTATTAACCTTCTTCAGTAAAGCTTTTGAGGCTGTTGATCACGATAAAGAATTCGATATTGTTTATTTAGACTTTAGTAAGGCTTTTGATAGAGTACCCACCAGAGACTGTTAAAGAAAGTGGCAGCTCATGGCATTGGGGGAAAAGTGCTGTCATGGATCGAGTCATGGCTCACCAATAGGAAGCAGAGAGTGTGCATAAATGGGGTTAAATCCGAATGGGGACTTGTAACAAGTGGTGTTCCACAGGATCAGTCTTAGGCCCATTGTTATTTATAATATATATCAATGACCTTGATGAGGAATTACTAGTGATATGAGCAAATTCGCCGACGACACGAAGATAGGTAGGATAATTGATTCAAACATAGATGTCATAGAACTTCAGGAAGATTTAGACAAACTTAATTCGTGGTCAGAAATGTGGCAGATGCAGTTCAATGTAGATAAATGCAAAGTTCTGAAGCTCGGGAGTGTCCATAACCCAAGCACGTATAAGTTAAATAACGTAGAACTTAGCCATACAGATTGCGAGAAGGACTTGGGGGTGATGGTAAGCAGCAACCTTAAACCAAGACAGCAATGCCTAAGCGTACGTAATAAGGCAAATAGATTACTGGGATTTATATCAAGAAGTGTTAGCAACAGAAGTCCAGAGGTTATATTACAGCTTTATACATCATTAGTAAGGCCTCACCTAGATTACGCAGCTCAGTTCTGGTCTCCATATTACAGAATGGACATAAATTCGTTAGAAAACATTCAGCGTAGAATGACTAAATTAATACATAGCATTAGAAATCTTCCTTACGAAGAAAGATTGAAGACCCTAAATTACATTCACTTGTAAGACGTAGAATGAGGGAGACATGATCGAGGTATACAAGTGGAAAATGGGTATTAACAAGGGGATATAAATAAGGTCTTGAGGATATCTCTCCAAGAGAGAACCCGCAATAATGGATTCAAGTTAGATAAGTTTAGATTTAGAAAGGATATAGGAAAGTATTGGTTTGGAAATAGGGTAGTTGATGAGTGGAACAGTCTGCCTAGTAGGGTTATTGAAGCTAGGACCTTGGGTAGTTTCAAATTTAGGTTGGATAAATTCATGAGTGAGAGGGGTTGGATTTGAGTGGGACTCGCATGAGTGGGTAGAATTGTCAAAGCTTATTTCTTGGGTAGCTTTGAAAATTGGGTTGAGCAAATATTATGTTAGTGGGATGGATTGTGAAGGACCTGCCTAGTATGGGCCAACAGGCCTGCTGCAGTGTTCCTCCTTTCTTATGTTCTTATGTTCTTATGTTCATTCTACGCTGAATGTTTTCTAACGAATTTATGTCCATTCTGTAATATGGAGACCAGAACTGAGCTGCGTAATCTAGGTGAGGCCTTACTAATGATGTATAAAGCTGTAATATAACCTCTGGACTTCTGTTGCTAACACTTCTTGATATAAATCCCAGTAATCTATTTGCCTTATTACGTACGCTTAGGCATTGCTGTCTTGGTTTAAGGTTGCTGCTTACCATCACCCCCAAGTCCTTCTCGCAATCTGTATGGCTAAGTTCTACGTTATTTAACTTATAAGTGCTTGGGTTATGGACACTCCCGAGCTTCAGAACCTTGCATTTATCTACATTGAACTGCATCTGCCACTTTTCTGACCACGAATTAAGTTTGTCTAAATCTTCCTGAAGTTCTATGACATCTATGTTTGAATCAATTATCCTACCTATCTTCGTGTCGTCGGCGAATTTGCTCATATCACTAGTAATTCCTCATCAAGGTCATTGATATATATTATAAATAACAATGCCTAAGACTGATCCCTGTGGAACACCACTTGTTACAAGTCCCCATTCGGATTTAACCCCATTTATGCACACTCTCTGCTTCCTATTGGTGAGCCATGACTCGATCCATGACAGCACTTTTCCCCCAATGCCATGAGCTGCCACTTTCTTTAACAGTCTCTGGTGCGGTACTCTATCAAAAGCCTTACTAAAGTCTAAATAAACAATATCGAATTCTTTATCGTGATCAACAGCCTCAAAAGCTTTACTGAAGAAGGTTAATAAATTAGATAGGCAGGAACGGCCCCTCGTGAATCCATGCTGGGTATCATTAATCAAATTATGGTTATCTAGATGGCTTCTAATAATATCAGCTATAATTGACTCTAGTAATTTGCCTACAATTGAGGTCAGGCTTATTGGGCGGTAGTTTGACGGTAGTGACTTGTCCCCTGCTTTAAAAATAGGAATTACATTAGCCATCTTCCACATATCAGACACTACACCTGTTTGAAGAGATAAATTAAAAATGTTAGATATTGGTTCACAGAGTTCCATTTGCATTCCTTAAGAACCCTTGCAAAAAGCTCATCAGGTTCTGAAGCTCGGGAGTGTCCATAACCCAAGCACTTATAAGTTAAATAACGTAGAACTTAGATATACAGATTGCGAGAAGGACTTGGGGGTGATGGTAAGCAGAACCTTAAACCAAGACAGCAATGCCTAAGCGATCGTAATAAGGCAAATAGATTACTGGGATTTATATCAAGAAGTGTTAGCAACAGAAGTCCAGAGGTTATATTACAGCTTTATACATCATTAGTAAGGCCTCACCTAGATTACGCAGCTCAGTTCTGGTCTCCATATTACAGAATGGACATAAATTCGTTAGAAAACATTCAGCGTAGAATGACTAAATTAATACATAGCATTAGAAATCTTCCTTACGAAGAAAGATTGAAGACCCTAAAATTACATTCACTTGTAAGACGTAGAATGAGGGGAGACATGATCGAGGTATACAAGTGGAAAATGGGTATTAACAAAGGGGATATAAATAAGGTCTTGAGGATATCTCTCCAAGAGAGAACCCGCAATAATGGATTCAAGTTAGATAAGTTTAGATTTAGAAAGGATATAGGAAAGTATTGGTTTGGAAATAGGGTAGTTGATGAGTGGAACAGTCTGCCTAGTAGGGTTATTGAAGCTAGGACCTGGGTAGTTTCAAATTTAGGTTGGATAAATTCATGAGTGAGAGGGGTTGGATTTGAGTGGGACTCGCGCATGAGTGGGTAGAATTGTCAAAGCTTATTTCTTGGGTAGCATTGAAAATTGGGTTGAGCAAATATTCTGTTAGTGGGACGGATTGTGAAGGACCTGCCTAGTATGGGCCAACAGGCCTGCTGCAGTGTTCCTCCTTTCTTATGTTCTTATGTTCTTTAGGACCCGGCGATTTATTTTGTTTCAGTCGGTCCAGCTGTTTCATAATCATTTCGCTAGTGACTGTGATATTACATAATTTATCTTCTTCTGGGCCTCTGTAAAAATTAATTACTGGGATATTATTAATGTCTTCCTGTGTGAAAACCGAGAGAAAATAATTATTAAAAATAGAGCACATATCATTCTCCTTGTCAGTAAGATGCCCAAAGTTATTTTTAAGGGGACCTATCTTATCCCTAACTTTGTTCTATAAACCTGGAAAAACTTTTGGGTTAGTTTTTGAATCCCTAGCAACTTTAATTTCATAGTCCCGTTTAGCTTTTCTTATTCCCTTTTAACGTCCCTCTTAATGTCAGTATACTGATTTATAAGATGACCCTCACCTCTTTTATGCGCCTATAAATTCCTTTCTTCTGCCCTAAAAGATATTTGAGCCTATTATTCATCCATTTTGGGTCATTTCTACTTGATCTAATTTCTTTATACGGGATAAATGTTCTTTGGGCAGCCTGTATAGTGTTTAAGAAAACTGTCATATTGATACCTCTCTTCTTCACCCCAGTCCACAGTTGATAAGTGTTCTCTAAGTCCATTAAAATCTGCTAAGCGAAAATCTGGGACCATTACTGAATTATCCCTACTATCATACATCCATTCAATGCTAAAGGTAATTGACTTGTGGTCGCTTGAGCCGAGTTCCTCTGTAATTTCTAAATTATTAACAAGAGTTTCTTGCTTGCCAGAACCAAGTCAAGTAGGTTATTTCCCTTGTAGGTTCTGTTACAAACTGCTTCAAAAAGCAATCCTGAACTACTTCTAAAAAGTCGTTAGATTCTAAATTCCCTGTCATGAAATTCCAATCAATCTGACTAAAGTTAAAGTCCCCTAGAATTACTACGTTATCGTGTCTTGTGGCCTTAACAATTTCCTCCCAAAGTAGTCTCCTTGTTCCCTATCTAAGTTTGGAGGACGGTAAATCACGCCTAAAATCAATTTTTCACACCCCTCTGAAAATTCTATCCAGACAGACTCTGTATGTGTTAATTCAGACTTTATACCCGTTTTTATGCAACAATTTAAATGATCACGGACATAGAGTGCCACCCCACCCCTTTCCCGATACTTCTGTCTACTTGGAACAATTTAAAACCCTGAATGTGACATTCGGCAGGCAAGTCCCGATTTTTCATATTAAACCATGTCTCAGTTATTGCAAAAACATCAATATTACCCGTACTTGCAACTAATCTCAACTCGTCCATCTTATTCCTAGCACTACGACTATTGGTGTAATATATATTTAGAGACCCTCCTTTCTCTTTACCCTTCCTGCTCATCTCTGTTTTTCCACTATACCTATTACTGTCCTTGTCATCTAGTGTCACTAGCTTTCCACTATCCACCTTATTCTGCCTATTACTAGTTCTCCTACAACTTATAATATTACTACACTGGGACTTCTCTGTTTTCCCCCCAAAACCCATACCACTAACTATTTCTAGTTTAAAGCCCTAACAGCTCCCTCCACTGCAGTTGCCAGTGCCCCCACCCCAGACCTGGATAAGTGAACCCCATCTCTGGCATACATGTCATTTCTGCCATAGAAGAGGTCCCAGTTGTCAATGAATGTTACTGAATTTTCCTTACAGTATTTGTCCAGCCAGCAATTGACACCAATTGCCCTGGACAGCCATTCATTTCCAACTCCTCTCCTTGGCAAAATACCACATATGACAGGGTTCCCACCCTTCTTCCTAATTATGTCTATTGCTGACCTAAACCTGCTAGTCAGGTCCTCACTCCTACGTCTGCCAACATCGTTGCCTCCAGCACTGAGACAGATAATAGGATTGCTCCCATTACCTCTCATGATGTCGTCCAGACGGCTAACAATATCCTCCATCCCAGCCCCAGGAAAGCAAACCCTCTGTCTCCTACTCCTATCAATCAAACAGAAAGCCCTATCCATGTAACTAACCTGACTGTCCCCAACAACAACAATGTTTTTACCTTCCTTTGTGTCTTTCGTCGTGACGCTCCCAGAAGTCGACTCACATTCATCGGGTAGCACGGAGAATGGGTTCGAGGACCTATCATGCCGCTTGGACGAGGACCTGTCATGTCGCTTGGACGAGGACCTGTCATGTACCATCAGGTGACTTCTACCAACTTACAAACGGAACGGGTGGGGTTTGAATGCGTGGCGAGTGAGTCGTAGAATTCACTCGCCACGGTTTGAACTCCACCCGTCCCGAGGTTTCTTTTCTATAGTGTAATTACGGTTACCACGTCCGCCAGCGAAGGAACCAACCGGCAGGTAGACTGCATCGTGGATAGCCAATTAAAACTCTCCTTTCATCATAGAGTGTAGTGTTGTTGTAACAGCATCCGCCATACACTACCTAACACTTTGACCTATTTTCATTTTTAGGTTTTAGCGAAAACATCAGCAATATAATATTAAATAAAAGATAAATTTTATAATAATAATAATAATAATAATTAATTATTATTATTATTATTATTATTATTATTATAGCGTCATTTTCTGAGGACGATGCATTACTGGTACTCAAGACTGGTACACCAGAGTACTTGGTCACTGGTACTCAAGACTGGTACACCAGAGTACTTGGTCACTGGTACTCAAGACTGGTACACCAGAGTACTTGGTCACTGGTACTCAAGACTGGTACACCAGAGTACTTGGTCACTGGTACTCAAGACTGGTACACCAGAGTACTTGGTCACTGGTACTCAAGACTGGTACACCAGAGTACTTGGTCACTGGTACTCAAGACTGGTACACCAGAGTACTTGGTCACTGGTACTCAAGACTGGTACACCAGAGTACTTGGTCACTGAGTGGTCATCAGTCTGATTAATACTGGTGTCTGAGGGGAAAGGGGGAGAGTTCACCTGATCAGGAACACACAGTACTACTCAATACAACTCAGTTATGTGTGAGTAGCAGGCACGTGTGGTGGTGCTGGTGGTGCTGGTGGTGCTGGTGGTGCTGGTGGGGCTGGTGGTGCTGGTGGTGAAGAAGCCTTGTACGAACTCGGGAAGGTTTTAGGGCAATGGGTAACTTTCTACTGAAATAAAAGGATTACATATACACCCTTTTTATCCTCACACACACACAAGAGAGAGAGGGGTGGGTAGATTGCATTTTCTTGGATTGTAAGAAGGCGTTTGACACAGTTCCATACAAGATATTAGTGCATAAGCTGGAAGACCAGGCAGGGGTAACAGGGAAGGCACTACAGGGGATCAGGAATACCTGTCAGGAAGACATCAGCGAATCATGGTAAGTGGCGAGGTGTCAGAGTGAGCGCCGGTGACGAGCGGGGTTCCACAGGGGTCAGTTCTAGAACCGGTTCTGTTTCTGGTATATTTCAACGACATGACGGAAGGAATAGACTCAGAAGTGTCCCTGTTTGCAGATGATGAGAAGAATTCAATCGGACGAGGACCAGGCAGAACTACAAAGGGATCCTGACAGGCTGCAGGCCTGGTCCAGAAACTGGCTCCTGGAGTTCAACCCCACCAAGTGCAAACTCATGAAGATTGGGGAAGGGTAAAGAATACCGCAGACGGAGTACAGCCTAGGGGGCCAGAGACTACAAGCCTCACTCAAGGAAAAGGATTTCGGGGTGAGTATAACACCAGGCACATCTCCTGGGGCGCACATCAACCAAATAACTGCTGCAGCATATGGGCGCCTAGCAAACCTGATAATAGCATTCCGACATCTGAATAAGGAATCGTTCAGGACCCTGTACAATGTGTACGTTAGGCCCATACTGGAGTATGCAGCACCAGTTTGGAACCCACATCTAGCTAAGCATGTAAGAAAATTAGAGAAAGTGCAAAGGTTTGCAACAAGACTAGTCCCGGAGCAAAGGGGTATGTCCTACGAGGAGAGGTTAAGGGAAATCGATCTGAGGACACGGGAGGATAGGAGAGATACGGGGGATATGATAACGACATATAAAATAATGAGAGGAATTAACAAGGTGGACAGAGACAGGATGTTCCAGAGATGGGACACAACAACAAGGGGACACAATTGGAAGTTGAAGACTCAGATTAATCACAGGGATGTTAGGAAGTATTTCTTCAGTCACAGAGTTGTCAGGAAGTGGAATAGTTTGGGAAGTGATGTAGTGGAGACAGGATCCATACATAGCTTTAAGAAGAGGTATGATAAAGTTCATGGCCCAGGAAGAGTGACCTAGTAGCGACCAGTGAAGAGGCGGGGTGTGAGGCCAGGAGCTGTGACTCGACCCCTACAACCACAACAAGGGGAGTACACACACACATAAATCTTATTTAAGATATCTTGGCCAGGTTGATCAACTTTGCAAACTGATACACAGAGTAAACAAGACCTGACTACCACCATCACCACTCAACACAAACTAACACTCTGCCTTTACTATACATTTTTCTTTTAAAAATAATAATAAAAATAATAATAATAATAATCTTTATTTCTACAAGTACTTGATACAACTTATACAAACCATAGCTGACATCAGGGACATACTACTATATAGAAAGCCAATTGTTATGCAGATCATTTCCAGCAAATTAGGTTTTGTCCCAGGATGCTACCCACGCCCGTCAACTAACATCCAGGTACCTATTTTACTGCTAGGTGAACATGGACATCAGGTGTCTTAAGAAATCCCCGTACCGGGGATCGAACCAAGGACACTCAATACACTCAGTGTGTGAGTTGAGTGCGCTACCAACCGAGCCATAGGACACATAGGGTACCCAAATGTTGAACAAGTGTCTCATTTATCAATTTTTCAGTTTTGTAAACGATTTATTGAGAGAATTAAGGTCATCTACACATTAGTAATGTGTGTCCTCACAACTGCCTCACCCTCTCCTGTTATTGTTAAAATTAACCTAATATAATTAAGGTTAATCTGACCTAACCTCCATTACAGCAACTAATGGGGTGTAGATGGTGGGTGCTACTGAAACATCTACCACTGGCTTACTAGTGGCTTACCACTGGCTTACTAGTAGCTTACCACTGGCTTAATAGTAGCTTACCACTGGCTTACTAGTGGCTTACCACTAGCTTAACAGTGGCTTACCACTGGCTTAACATTGACTTAACAGTGGCTTACCACCGGCTTAAAAGTGGCTTATCACCAGCTTAGCAGTGGTTTACCACTGGCTTAACAGTGGCTTCCCTCTGGCTTAATAATGGCTTACTACTGGCTTACCTCTGGCTTAACAATGACTTATCAGTGGCTTATCAGTGGCTCGAGTGTTCCCAGATGATAACCCAGGATAGCCAGGGACTGTGGCTGCCTTTCTAAAGGGTTCTGTGGTTGCCTAACCCAGGAAGCCAGCCACAACAGTCACCTAACTCCCGGGCACCTGTTAATTCTGGATGAAAATGAGGCAGAGTAGACACTCTTGCCCAGACTTTGTAAGAGTGAGAGGGCAAGGGTGTCCCGTGGCCTGGTAGGCAACGCTCACGTCTCACACAGTGTCCATGGTTCGATCTCCGGCACTTGCTCTCCTCGTTCACATAGAAAGCAAGTAGGGAATGAGGGAGAGAATGAGGAGAGAATGAGGGAGAAGCATGCAAGGGTATGGGCACGGTTCAACATACCCATGGTGATGGTAGTGGTGGTACTGCTGGTAGTGGTGGTACTGTTGGTAGTGATGGTGGTGGTGGTACTGGTGATGGTAGTAGTGGTGGTGGTGGTACTGTTGGTAGTGGTGGTACTGTTGGTAGTGATGGTGGTGGTGGTAGTGATGGTGGTGGTGGTGGTAGTGATTGTGGTGGTAGTGATTGTGGTGGTAGTGGTACTGGTGGTGGTGGTACTGGTACTGGTAGTGGTGGTACTGGTACTGGTAGTGGTGGTACTGGTAGTAGTGGTATTGGTACTGGTGGTGGTGGTACTGGTAGTGGTGGTACTGGTAGTGGTGGTGCTGGTAGTAGTGGTATTGGTACTGGTGGTGGTGGTACTGGTAGTGGTGGTACTGGTAGTGGTGGTACTGGTAGTGGTGGTACTGGTACTGGTGGTGGTACCGGTACTGGTGGTGGTGGTACTGGTGGTGGTACTGATGGTGGTGGTACTGGTACTGCTAGTGGTGGTACTGGTACTGGTGGTGGTACTGGTAGTGGTGGTACTGGTATTGGTACTGCTAGTGGTGGTACTGGTGGTGGTACTGGTACTGCTAGTGGTGGTACTGGTACTGCTAGTGGTGGTACTGGTACTGCTAGTGGTGGTACTGGTACTGGTACTGGTACTCACACAGTCGTGAGTGGTTGAGTTCGACCAGTTTTTGTGTGTGTCATCCTCACCTTCACAGCCACGCACACACACACGTGTACGTGTACACACACACGTGTACGTGTACACACACACACACGGACGTGCACACACGGAACTGAGAGCAGAAATATGAAGGTAGGTTATGAGGGCAGAGTCTGGCATGATGGAGGACCAGAGGAGACATGATCACGACATTCATCATACACACCGAACGGGTGTGTATCAATAATACTAATACTAATAATGTTGCCATGGTTGTTTACGTTTGTGATATTGATGTGTACATATATTCTTGTGTACATAGATGTGCACAGGTGTGTGTGGACATCTATACAGACATACACACACACACAGACACACACACACACATACACAAGACTCAGATGAATCACAGGGATGTTAGGAAGTATTTCTTCAGTCACAGAGTTGTCAGGAAGTGGAATAGTCTGGGAAGTGACGTAGTGGAGGCAGGAACCATACATAGCTTTAAGAAGAGGTATGATAAAGCTCATGGCCCAGGGAGAGTGACCCAGTAGCGGCCAGTGTAGAGGCGGGGCCAGGAGCTATGAATCGACCCCTGCAACCACAACTAGGTGAGTACACAGCCTTGTTGTCTGGTGTAAGGGCAACTCCACTTCCTCGAATCAAGAGCCCTGCAACATCAGAACTCTTGGTGAAGAGGTTTTGATCCAAGAAAAGTTGAGCTGCTCTTCCTCAAGTCTAACCGTGAGGGACTTGCGGGTTTAGCGCTTCCCACTGTAGTTAATAATAAGAGGGATTATGATAACATAAATTATTATTATTATTATTATTATTATTATTATTATTATTATTATTTTATTCATGGGAAACAAGATTCTAAGGGGACAGACAGACAGACACGCAGGCAGACAGTCAGACAGACAGACAGACACGCAGGCAGACAGTCAGACAGACAGACAGACACGCAGGCAGACAGTCAGACAGACAGACAGACACGCAGGCAGACAGTCAGACAGACAGACAGACACGCAGGCAGACAGTCAGACAGACAGACAGACACGCAGGCAGACAGTCAGACAGACAGACAGACACGCAGGCAGACAGTCAGACAGACAGACAGACACGCAGGCAGACAGTCAGACAGACAGACAGGGAGGCAGGCAGACAGACTGACAGTACTCACCTAATTGTGGTTGCAGGGGTCGAGACTCAGCTCTTGGCCCCGCCTCTGCACTGTCCGCTACTGGGTCTCTGCTCTCCCTGCTCCATGAGCTTTATCATACCTTGTCTTAAAACTATGTATGGTTCCCGCCTCCACTATATCGTTCGCTAAACTATTCCACTTCCTAACTACTCTATGGCTGAAGAATTGCTTCCTAACATCCCTCTGACTCATCTGAGTCTTCAGCTTCCAGTTGTGTCCCCTTGTTTCTGTGTTTCCTCTCTGGAACATCCTGTCACTATCTACCTTGTCGATTCCCCGCAGTATTTTGTATGTTGTTATCATGTCTCCTCTAACCCTTCTGTCCTCCAGTGTTGTTAGTCCTATTTCCCTCAACCTTTCTTCATAAGGCAGTACCCTGAGTTGTGGAACTAGCCTTGTCGCAAACCTTTGCACAGTCAGACAGACAGACAGACACGCAGGCAGGCAGACAGACTGACAGTCAGACAGACAGACACGCAGGCAGACAGACTGACATACGTCACAAATAATGGCTGAAGACGCCAAAATGAAGGAAAGCTACGTTATAGGAAGCGTGGTTACTGAGCGTCCCTGGGATGACCCGGGATGCTGTGTGGTTACTGAGCGTCCCTGGGATGACCCGGGATGCTGTGTGGTTACTGAGCGTCCCTGGGATGACCCGGGATGCTGTGTGGTTACTGAGCATCCCTGGGATGACCCGAGATGCTGTGTGGTTACTGAGCGTCCCTGGGATGACCCGGGATGCTGTGTGGTTACTGAGCATCCCTGGGATGACCCGGGATGCTGTGTGGTTACTGAGCGTCCCTGGGATGACCGATGCTGGGTTACTGAGCTCCCTGGGTGACCGGATGCTGTGTGGTTACTGAGCATCCCTGGGATGACCCGGGATGCTGTGTGGTTACTGAGCGTCTCTGGGATGACCCGGGATGCTGTGTGGTTACTGAGCATCCCTGGGATGACCCGGGATGCTGTGTGGTTACTGAGCGTCCCTGGGATGACCCGGGATGCTGTGTGGTTACTGAGCATCCCTGGGATGACCCGGGATGCTGTGTGGTTACTGAGCGTCCCTGGGATGACCCGGGATGCTGTGTGGTTACTGAGCGTCCCTGGGATGACCCGGGATGAAGATGCTGTGGAAACTAGTTTGATTATTCTGCGCCTCCTATTGGTCCAGCCTGCGCACAGCTTCAAGCACCGGTACGACAGCGCTCGTGAGGCAGGAGAGTTGAGAAACCGGTGGAGTGCGGCTTGGAGCCCAGACGGGTGTCCGTAAGCACAGTGGGTAGAGTACGAGGAGGCGAGTACCCGAAGGTATACCTGAAGGGAGAACTCAAATGTTGAGTACAAAGGGTAAGAATAGGAGGTAAACACAAAGGGTGAGTACAGAGTGTGAGTACACAGGTTGAGTACAGAGGCTGAGTACACAGCTGGGTCAACTCATTGGCATTTCCTACATTATCAGCTCCATTCTCATGAATCCCATGCCTCCCTCCCATGCCTCCCCCCCTCTCCCTCCCTCCCCTCTCCCTCCCTCCCATTCCCCCCTCCCCCACTCCCTCCATCCCTCCAGTATTTTATAAAATATGAGCCCAAAAAACCGTGGTTAATGAACGTGTGTAAAATACTGTTACTTGGCAGACTGTACGTAGTTCATACTGCAACACGGTACCACGATTTTGACTCCGCCGGTTTAACACCGTGTATTATACACATACGTTAATATTAACCGTATATATATATATATATATATATATATATATATATATATATATATATATATATATATATATATATACACGTGTAGTATTTAACAGGGCGCCCGTGTTTTCCCTACAAGGTAAGGATGAGTTTGCACAAGTAACTGGGACTCGGTACACGGCTGGGCATTCCAGACCGTGTTTTTTTTTTGTGGGGGGGGGGATACATTGTTGCATATGACGGGTCATCTTGTAGTTGCATGTGGTGGCCAGCGAAGGTTCAGGGGACTGGTGCTAAATGTGTTTGTGGCTTAAATCGAATAATACCCATCCATAATCTGGATCCAAGACCATTAGTAAGTCAGACAGTAAGTCAGTAATTATGTCAGTCAGTAAGTAAGTCACTCAGTAAGTCATTAAGTAAGTCAGTCAGTAAGTCACTCAGTAAGTCATTAAGTAAGTCAGTCAGTAAGTCACTCAGTAAGTCATTAAGTAAGTCAGTCAAGTAAGTAAGACACTCAGTGATTTATTTCCATTGGGGTTCCTGGGATGTCCACCCACCGCTGGACTTGGTAATAAACCCGGGCGTTGTTATTCCGTGTTGTTACGGTGGAGTGGGAAGTGATGCTTGTGTGAACTTCCTGACGAAATCGCCGGTAAAGTTCTCTATATTTTCTTGCATGGGCCAGTAGGCCTTCTGCAGTGCTCCTGAGTGTCACTGTAGAGGCAGACCAATGACCCTTCACCAGTTGAAGTGACTTCTTCTGTGGGTAATACTCGGCAGAATACTTCAGTCTGCGACAAAATACATCAACCTACAACAAAATACATCAACCTACAACAGAATACATCAACATACAACAGAATACATCAACCTGCTTCTTGAAACGAGTATTATTCTTGAATTTCATCAAAGCAACGACTTTCTCAATGCCTAACAGGCGAGACATCAAGTCACAGTCACAGTCAATAATAATAATAATAATAATAATAATAATAATAATAATAATAATAATAATAATAATAATAATAATAATAATTTTGTATTTCTACAACTACATGATACAACTTATTCTGACCATAACTGACATCGAGGGTAGAAACATCGGGCGTGTTTCCTTACACCTGCTGCCCATGTTCACCCATCAGTAAAGTGGGTACCTGGGTGTTAGTGGACTGGTGTGGGTGGCATCCTGGGACAAAACTGACCTAATTTGCCCGAAATGCTCAGCATAACAAGCGGCTTTCTATATAGTAGTATGTCATTGATGTCAGCTATGGTCTGTATACCTTGTACATGTACTTGTAGAAATAAAGATATTTATTTATCAATGACATACTACTATATAGAAACCCGCTTGTTATGCTGAGCATTTCGGGCAAATTAGGTCAGTTTTGTCCCAGGATGCCACCCACACCAGTCCACTAACACCCAGGTACCTATTTTACTGCTAGGTGAACATGGACATCAGGTGTCTTGTGGAAACACGTCCTAATGCTTTTCAGCCGTACCGGGGACTCAATCCCCGGACCTCAGTGTGTGAGCTGAGTGCGCTACCAATCGAGCTCCAGGACACTGCAAGCACTGGGCACTCAACGAGTGCTCAAGGGGTTTCCCCAGTCTTGAGGCATAGTTTCTTTGCCTAACTCAAGGACCAGATGGGGGGAAAAGCTGAATACCTTGACTGGAACAATATACAAATAACCAGGTTTTTATAAAACAAGAAAATTTGGAAAGAAAGGAAGGTTTAAGATGACAATAGATGGATCATAAAACAATGTTTGGAGGTCGATAACAAGACACACTTGGAAATAAGTTTAATATGATAATTATGTAGTGAAATTTGTATAAGGAACTTTGTAAATGGTCCAAGTCGGACCGAAACGTCGTCGTAAGCACCTTTCTACCATGTGCAGGTTATTTGTGTACGAAAGAAAAGTACCGTTGCGAGGCCCTTGTCTGTTGTAGTACAACCCAGAGTACATCTTTGATTTATAGATACAGGATAACTCAGCCTCTGCTATAACGCTCGCTTTAGTGCGTATGAAACCCCTCGAAAACGGGCACAGGTATGCCACAGGCAGTCAATTTGCGATAGAAGAGGTGACCAAAAAAAAACACTTGGGTGCCCATGTCAAACCGGTTGTGGGAAACCGGTCGAGAGGGAGGAGGTGCATACACAGGTCGGCATTTTTATGCACGCCAGTTTTTGTTATGGCGGAGCTCTGCCTCGGGAGATGGGGGAGTAGAGAGAGAGAGAGAGAGAGAGAGAGAGAGAGAGAGAGAGAGAGAGAGAGAGAGAGAGAGAGAGAGAGAGAGAGATAGGTAACAGCTCTTAGCTTGTAAATAAAGTTTGGAAGCTAACTTTATTTACAAGGTAGGAAGGAAGAGGAGGAAGGAAGTGATAAGAGGAAAAAGAAGGAATGAAGGGGCAGAGAAATGAAGGAGGGTTTCAAGGGGACTTAAAAATTAAGTTTACACACTGGTCGAAGAACAAGAGTCCTGACACAACACATTAATTTCATCATCACTCTGCTCTTTCTTCTCTCTCTTTACCAGACATGGAGACCAGAACTGCGCAGCATAACTAACACCTTACCTGTGACATACCTATTATTGGTCAGCCAGGTTGTTGGTGCTAACGGCTCGCAAGCCCGCATATCCCTCATATTTCGGCTGACACAGCACCTACTGGATATACTCGGTTGGTTTCCAGTAGTAACAGCCTGGTTGATCAGGCCCTGATCCACCGCGTAGCCCTGGTCATGGACCTGGCCGCGGGGGGCGTTGACCCCCGGAACACCCTCCAGGTATACTCCAGATGCGGGGATACCTTTCTGGGATCATTGAAGTAGAGGGGACTGGGGTTATGGTATACGGGGATACCTTTCTGAGGTAGAGGGGGCTAGGGTTATGGAATACAGGGATACCTTTCTGGGATCATTGAAGTAGAAGGGGAAGTACTCTGAGGCTTGTGATAGGCTTTTGATCCAAGGAATTTGATCTAACCTCCTCCATCCCCTTGGATCAAACTTGATTACCTCCCATTCGCCAGAAACTGTGCGGCCCCTACGGGTTTAATGATTATACTAATTATAATAAATTTTGTATTGCTTTATCGTGGTTCTTTAGTGTGGATTTTTAGACGCTGTATTTTGTGCTTCCAGGGGTATGACTCATATGGGTTTAGCTCTTGCTTATTTGATTTAAATTTTGCTCTCGAAGTGGCTAGTTTATTGTTCGTCCCATATCCATCCTATGGAGGGTAGCACAAGAACATATGGATACACAAAAGGCCCAGGAACTAGGCCAAATAAGGTTAACATGAGTACATCTGGATTTATACAGTTGACTTATCTGTTGAAAACAAATTTAGGAATTATGTCTGGTATCTTATTTTCATTAATAAGATATCTTGACATGTCACATAGGTTATTATACTGTCTCTGTATTTTTCAGTAAGTTAGTAATAAAGCACATAGTGTTCAAGATAGTGGCCATAGTGCTGGCCACATACTTTACATTTAGTTTGATCATCATCTGTGTGTTTGTCAAATTGTCAGAAGTACTTGTAACCAAGACTAAGCCAGGCCACTAGAACATCAGTCAGTACTTGTAACCAAGGCTAAGCCAGGCCACTACAACATCAGTCAGTACTTGTAACCAAGGCTAAGCCAGGCCACTACAACATCAGTCAGTACTTGTAACCAAGGCTAAGCCAGGCCACTACAACATCAGTCAGTACTTGTAACCAAGGCTAAGCCAGGCCACTAGAACATCAGTCAGTACTTGTAACCAAGGCTAAGCCAGGCCACTAGAACATCAGTCAGTACTTGTAACCAAGGCTAAGCCAGGCCACTACAACATCAGTCAGTACTTGCAACCAAGGCTAAGCCAGGCCACTACAACATCAGTGTTCACATTGCAAGTTGCTCCATAAACGTACTTATCTATGTTTATGTTATCATAGTGGGTTATAGATCTACTCAGGGTTCTAATTGCATTTCTATAACATTCACTTTCATTATTTACTTTCTCCTAATATTATTTCTAATGTTAGACACAGATACACCAAAGTTAAGTAAAAGGACACAAATGCAACTAATGAGACATTTTATTGTGGCAACGTTTCGCTCTCCAGGAGCTTTTTCAAGCCGTTACAAGCAATACATGGACACAGAGGGTATATATATATACTCTCAAAGCTCCTGGAGAGCGAAACGTTGCCACAATAAAATGTCTCGTTAGTTGCATTTGTGTCCTTTTACTTAACATATTGTCGGTAATTCTACCAATATTAATACACCAAAGTTATATTCTACATTTTCCTTCAGGGTACTTTCTTTGGCTAACATATCAACTTTTATCATGAAGGAGTAATCCAATGTGCTATGGTGTTCATAACACTTTTACATTAATTCCCTTTTCTCTGATTTTTTAGTATCTGTATCTGGCTTCTACAATGAGTATGTTGTTATTCATTGAGTCAAGAACCTTCAGTGACGACACAGAATCAGTTAACTTTAGCGCCATTAGGATGACAAACAATTCAGTTTGTAGTGTAGACGCCCAGTTGTTATTTCTTATGCCTAACTCAACATAGTTGCTATTGATTTTAGTTAGGGAGGTGACAACAAGAACAGATGCATAACTGCAGTAGACTCCTTATTAGATCCATTAGTGTATATAATTTGTGATATATTATTACTAACAGTTAAGTGGGAAATTTTTTCTTGAGCAGTTACTTTTACAATTGATTTAAGGAAGGTAGTACTAGTGATGAGCTTCTTAGTAGGGGCTTGCAGGTATGTGATATTAAATAAACACATTTTCCATGGAGGGGTGAGATGTTGTTGTTGTCTACAGTGATACAGTTCTTGCAGGTTATAAAACTTAATATAATAACGTGTTTTCACAACTCGTTTAGATTTATGTATATTTACTTCTAGACATTTAGTAAGATTCATAGTGACAGTGTCTGGTTCATTTCTTAACATTTTAACACCAAGTGCAGTGTTAACCTCGTAATCTTATTAATGATACTAGGGACACCAAGATCCTTTCTCATATTAAGATCCTCGGTAGTTTCAGAACAGATAAGAATAATTCTGAGAGCTTCATTTTGCATTAGCTCCAAGGTCCGGAGAGAATTTTCCTTAGCCAACATTAACATGGGCCCAGTATAATCAATTAAGAATCTTATATAAGCTATGTTCATTATTCTCAGTGTTCTCACAGAGAACACTTAGCTCTGAGAACATTTAGCCTATCTTTACATTTCTTATTTAGTTGTGGTATGATGGATTTATTGAAGGGTTCGTCAATATCTTTGTTTTAGATGAAGATATGATAAGTCCTAATCTATTGCAAATTGCCTGAACTTCATTAAGAATGGTATTCATCTTCTTATGCCCTGTTGTATGGATCATGATGTCATCAGCATAGCTTATATGTAGCTAAATGTTTAGGTGAGGCAGGTAGAGCATTTAGAGGAGCATTAATAAAAACACTAATTAGCATGGGACAGAACTCCTGCAGGAATATATATATATATATATATATATATATATATATATATATATATATATATATATATATATATATATAT
This sequence comes from Cherax destructor, assembly GCA_009830355.1. Lineage (NCBI taxonomy): Eukaryota > Metazoa > Arthropoda > Malacostraca > Decapoda > Parastacidae > Cherax > Cherax destructor. The sequence goes on from WNWK01003651.1 coordinate 84,073, forward strand.
TATTTACTATCTCGAGCACAAGTGTCTATAAAATCCTTTTCCTATTTCAATATTATTTAAAAAAAAATAACAGCTATGAAAATACAATTTTTAGCACATGTTAGGTGAACTAATAGATGTTCAAGATACCTTCACGATTGTTTTATGAATGTAACTTAACATATACAGCAGTGATGGAGCCTAACACTGCCGTGTTACTCTTATGATACAAAATGTGTACAAGTGTTTTATGGAAATATGGACCGGGGGGAGGGGAAGTTAATTGAGTTTTTACTCCCAGTCTATATACCAACGAACTTCATGTTACGATAATTAAGCTAGCTTATGCAGAACACTATATTTTCAACCATATTATTTTTTAAAAAATCGGAAAAGGACTTTGTGGACACGGTAGAGGTAAACAGGAGCAAGGAATTGGCCCTATCCTCCCCTTCCTTGGATTGAAACCGAGTGTCTCTCATTTCCCTGGCGCTGTATGACCCCTACGGGTTTATCCCACCCCTCTCCCATAAATAAAATGATATTTCTCTGGTGTCTTTGTTAAGGTTTGAGGGGGGTCATAGAGGCCGCGGCTCCACGTGCTTCAATTCTCAACCTGGACAGTCTGGCAACAATACAGGGATGCCACTTTCTTGTAAACTCACCCTTTATTTCGCTCATTTCACAGCTTATCCCCACTCATTTATCCAAACTTTGATCATGATAATTATCTTAATGGCCGAATGTAATTTTTCAATGTATTACCTTCCCCGTAGAGGGTGTATGAGGGATATTAAAGTGTAAGCGGGTGGTGGTGGGATCCCTGGATCAGCTGATTGAGTCAACATGGCTTCCATCCTAGCAGGTACTGCACGGGTCAGTCGTCTCCCTGTTGTCGTGGTTTTAGGCGCTACAGGTACGGGAAAATCCAAGCTAGCGCTGGAGATAGCTAGCAGGTTTAATGGAGAGATCATCAGCGCGGATTCCATGCAGGTAAGCTAGTGTTTCAGTCTATAAATTGAGGTTGAAGTGACGTGGGTGTACGTGTGTGTGATGGCGAGTGTGATGGCGGAGACGAGACAATGAGAATAAAGATACGTATGCAACACTTAGCACATTTATTAGAAGACGTTTCGCCCAGTGGAGGGGGGCAGTCTAATACAGAGCATGGGGAAAATGGAGTAAATAGTGGACGGAGGTCAGGTGAATTAGGTGGGGCGAGGTTCATTAAGGTGGTGTGCCGGTGATGGTGTCTCCTATGTTGCATGTGGTGGTGGGGGAGGTTAATTATAAGTGCCGTAGTGGATGTCAGGATGGATGTTTCACCTTGTTAATGACGCGAGACCTTACAGCAGGGATCAAATATGTATCTGAAAAGCGTGTTGAACACAAAGGTGCACGGTGTCGTCTGCTATAGCAGCTTTTAAGTGTGCACAGCAACAGCCATGCACTCCGGCCCACAGCCACACGTGCTCCATATAATTTACTTTTTGCTCATTTACTTGGTTATTATACCTTGTATTCCTTTACAATAATGGTATATAGTACTGACAAGGTGTTCAACACCTTAGTATCTTTTGTCATGACTGATTTCTACTCTAATAGCTGTTAATATATTAAAAGGACCCAATATAAATATCACTGACTGTTTTGGGTTATCCTAAGTAATTTGTGTGTAATCACCTAAAACGTTTGTAATTGTACCTAAACTAACTTGCACATCTATATTGACTAGGAAAAAAGCTACTACCTACCTACTTGGTTGGCAAAGCTTTATTAAATAGATACCCTGGTTTGGTATAGGTATGTAATTTCTCAGTTTGTAGCCCTTGAAGAGGGTTGTCTTGATTCTGGTTGAAGGGCTTTGATCCAAGGAATTGTAGCTACTCTTTTCTTCCTTGGGTCAAGCTTAACATAAGCACTACCTCATTCACCAAGCAATATATGACCCCTATGGGTTTAGTGCTTCCTATTAATATAAGAACATAATGAACACTGCAGTAGGACCTATTGACCCATGCTAGGCAAGTTCAACTCTCGCTAAATCACACCCAATGAAGTTGCTTGGCAATTTGTTCCAGCCACCTAAAACTCTATTGCCAAACCAATAATTCTCTGTATCCTTTCTAAATCTGAATTTGTTCATCTTTAATTCATTCCTGTGACTCCTGTCTTGGTTAGGTATTTTTGACACATTAATTACATCTCTTTGTTTATTCCTGTTTTTACATTTGCATATTTTAATCACATCTGAAATTGTGCATGTTTCCAGGATGCAGATTCAGTGCAATTAACCTGTCTTTGTAGGAGAGATTCCTGGTAAATGGGATAAATTTCTTCATCCTTCTCTGAATATTTTTAGTTCATTAATATTAAAAAAAAAAGTATATTTGTGAAATGCTGGAAACTCTAGCCTATGAACACTGGCAAGAGAGCATTGACTGTCTTGACCTAGCTGTAGCTCTGTGTATGCCAGTGCCATCAGTGCAAAACATCATAACTCGGAACATCGTGCAGAATTAAATTTATATGCACTGGAAAACATGTAAAGATGGATGAAAATTCATAGTGATGAGAAATGTTCTTATGAAGGTAGATAGAACATCTAGAAGTTAATAAAAAATTGTAAAGTAAAATATCAATACATTAATTTTATTCCTCAAGGACTTCATTACAATTATTGATTAAAGTAAATTTTCATTAAAGCATCTTTGGTGTAGCACCATTAGCCTTGATCAAAATTTGATAGAAATAATGGGACTGAGCACACCAAGGAGGGTGCAGCTGGCAGTGCACTCGCTTTACACTGTTCGTAGTTCAATCCCTGGTATGGGTGGAAATGTTGGGTGTGTTTTCTTACACCTGCTGTCCCTTTTCACCTAGCAGTAAGTAGGTACCTAGTTGTTAGTCGACTGTTATCGGTTGCATCCAGGGGGACAAGATTGAAGGACCCCAATGGAAATAAGACACAGCCCTTGATGATGCACTGACTTTCTTGGGTTATCATGGGTGGCTAACCCTTCCCCAGTTAAAAATCTGAACAAATCTTACTTTATCTACATCTCCATTACTTGTGTTGTGTGTGTGTTTCAACTGAAGACTGTTGAGCAGGCAAAACATTTTGTCAATAGCTACTAAACTGATGTCCATGTCTTGTTCATCTGCCATAATTTAGAATAATTTTAGGCTTGGTTTTGTAAAGTTTATGCCTTGCTAGATTTATGAGAAAATTGTTTGCCAGACTACTACTGACCAATCGATGACTTGGTAACATCAATGAGGTCACTGGCATTCTGCAATCTTTTTGTTATACTGAGCTGTAGTCTTTGATAATATATATAATCAGTACTGTGCAGTTTTTTTTATACATGAATATTTATTTATATTTGAAGTACAGTATCATGCATCACAAACAATTTTTAGTAAAGTATTGTTTGTATTTAAAAATGTTTGGCAAGCTTGAGGTAAACATTTATTTTCTTACCTTGTACAAGATTACTTTGAATGAAGGATAATATTTTGTGTAGTTGTAGTAATAATACATAGTTTTGTGCAGGGCTAAAGCTAAATGGCATAAAATAGTATTTTATATTGGACCCTAATGTTACTTATACTTTATTAATACTATAAAAACATTAACATTAATTGTAACAGTATTGTACATACTATAATAATAGAATTAGTAGTATAGAACTACTATACAGTTTATATAGACTCCCAAGTAACGTCATTAAAGCTAAAACGTGTAGTTTTAAAAATAGGTTGGACAAATAGACGAGTGGATGTGACTTGGGTCTGCCTAGCATGGATAAGTAGGCCTGCTGCAGTGCTGCTTCTTTTTTATGTTATGTTCTACAAAAAGTGTATGAAGCTGAAGTTACCTTACTTTCTCTTCCTTGCAGGTTTACCATGGGCTTGACATTATCACAAATAAGGTGACGCCAGAGGAGCAGGCACAGGTGCCTCACCACATCTTGGATTTTTTGGATCCTCTGTCTCGCTTCAGTGTCACAGATTTCCGCAATGTTGCCCTTCCTCTGGCGGAAAAGTTGCTTAGCAACAATAAAATACCTGTTATTGTTGGTGGCACTAATTATTACATAGAGAGTCTACTGTGGAATGTCCTGATAGATTCTGTGCCGAGTGGGAATGAAGGTAATTCTAAGCTTGTTTATGAAAGAGATAAAGAAATTTATGGAAATATCAAGAGAAATTCGAAAAGTGATGATCAGTGCATGTTAAAAAAGAGCAAGTTAAGTGGTGCTATAAGTGATAGTGCAAAGGAAGGTGATAAGGATAGAAAAGATGCGACAGAAAAGGAATGTGTTAAGTGTAACAAGGAGGGAGGTGATAAAGTTGAAAATGGGGAAAGTAAAGTTGAAATGGTGGAAAAAGTGGTAGAGGGAGAAAGTGAAAGTAATAGTGATGAAGTACCAGTTAAGTGTGCTGCTGTATGGCAAGACACGGATATTACTACCGAGGAGTTGTATCGCCGATTACAGGAAGTTGACCCGGATATTGCTTCACAGTATCATCCAAATGAACGCAGGAAAATAATCAGGTACAGTAAGTGAAAGTAACTGGGCATGATGTGGAGGACACTTTTCAATTATCATATGTAGTTTAGAATGTGTAAATTATCTAGGATAACCCAAAAGAGTAAGTAACTTATTTCCATTGTACAGTTCGGACATTTATTAAAGGAAATGTTTCACCATGAGTGGCTTCAGCAGTCCTAATACATAGAAAACTAAGAAAGAAATATATACAGTGGTGTATAAAAAATGCAATTCAATGAGGCCAGGTTAGTCGTTCAGGAAGATTTTCTCGGATGACATTTTATAGAGGCGGTTACACAATCTCTCAGGAGTCTTGCGGTTACACCATATAGGTAAGTTTATTTAGGCACAGGTACACATAAGTACAATTATCATACATAGTGTTAATTACCTATGATAACCCCCAAGAATAGTGACTTGTTTCCATTGGGATCCAATGGGGGTCCAGACTCTTGACCAACAGGACCTTACCCATTTTGGCAATGGCTCACTTGATACCCATTTGAGAACTATGTATGGAGGAGCACTGCAGCAGGTCAGTTGGCCCATGCTGGCAGACTTTGTTTTAAGGTTTACTGCACCAGCAGGGGGATGGGGGTAGGAATGGGAGATGTGCCATGATGTTGGTGAAGGGCTCATGATAAAAGGACCCACCCCATTGTTTCCCAGGTGCTGCATAACCATAATAGGTAGGAGAATAGTGAGCAAGGACCCCCAGTGGAAATAAGTCACTCTTTTGGGTTATCCTAGGTAATTTACACTATGATAATTGTGCTTATGTGTACCTGTGCGTAAATAAATTTACTTCAGCATTCATCATTATGGAACTATAGAGAAATTAATAGGTTTACAAGACACTGGAACTGAGGGATATGGACTACAAGAGGAGTCTTAAGGCAATTAACCTAACCAATAAAAAAAAGTGGGAGAACGAATGGAAATATAATCGTGACAGAAAATCCTCCAGGATTGGGGTTAAAAGGGACATACTGTTTGAAATGTATGGATAAGGATCCAGGGAAGGCAGATGGCAGCTAGATGCAGATAAACTGTTGTGTTAGTTTAATATCTTTATTATGCACCCCATACCTATCCTGTTGGTCGTAGTCAAAAGATTACAGGGGTACATAATGGGTCCAGGGACTGGGGCACAAAGTTTTGATAGCTGAACACATTAGTGATAATGAACTATTTACATGTTTATATCTGGTTGCAATCGTATTTATGTAACTGTGAATTAGGTCACATACAAAGTGATAGAGTGGTTTTTCAGGCTCAAAGTGGTAGTTAAACAGAACTAAACAGTGGTGATAGGAGCAAACCCCTTACACAATTTCAAGAGTAGGTATGATTGGTATCAAGATCAGGAATCTGCAAAACTAGTTGACAAAGGTGAGTTCAACTTTTTAAACCTGTGTTTTGTCCAAGACTTTCAATGTCTTACCATTAATTTAAACAAGGGGAATTGCTAATAAATGTGTAAATGTTTTTAGGCGGGAACCTGACAAGTTCCTCAAATTCTGTATTAGCAAGTTTGTCATAGTAGTTTCAGGGATTAACTACTCAGACTAGGGCTCCTAAATTGGAGAGGAAATATTTTAGGAAAGTGCAAGAAAGTGAAGATTAGGGTATGCTGTATGGAAATAGTTGTTCAAGACAAAGTAATACCTAGCAATCTTGCCAGTGTGAAATGTTTATCTGGCTTCCTTTTACTACTATATATGTACCATATAGTATATAAATAGTTTCCAAACTGGAAGAATTTCTTGTACACGCTCCTGGACACTTAAGGGAATTTGACATTTTTTAATCTTTCCATAGTTTGTGTAATTAACCTGAATTGTAGAAGTATGCAGAACTTGGGACATAGTTGATCGAAGAGAAAAGTTTGCAGCGTTGCTGTAATCAGGGTTGGGATGGGAGGGGGAGGGAGATCCTATGAAATAACTTTGGGAACACTAAAAGTTTAAACCTTATTTTAATAATGACTGTAAATTAGATAGATTCACTTAGAGGCCTATTACCAATAGACCCATGGCTGCATTCAAGAGAGCTAACCTGGTAAGTTCCTGAAGGATATTCTAATTGAGATGGTCAGTGGTGTGCACATTGGCCTGGTACAACAAGTAATAACCCAACTGATAAATTTGTCAATTGGGAGGTCTGATTTAAGACCACCGGAAATAGTACACACCTGTAGTTTAATTCCTAGGTAATTATACCATGCTCTCAGATATGATTGTTCAGGCATGGCAAGACTTTTTTTGGTGATAGTCTGTCTAGTTGGCAACCTTGTCAGTCAAGCTGTTGGTGCTCACGGCTTATAGTCATGTATAGCCTTCACAGTCTGGCTGATTAGGATCAGTTGGCAGGAATTTGTCTGCTCCTCTTCATGATAACTGAGTGCTAATTTTCTTTGTATTTGAAGAGGGGTTATAAACTTTAGTCTTTATGCTTGAGTTTTTGATTACTATAGTTGCAACATCCATTTTTTCCATGGGTATTTTGTACACACTGGAAAAACACTTGTGTACATCTTGGTACATTTATTAAAGGAAATGTTTCACCAGTCTCAGTGCTCAGATTTAGAAAAAATTTCTCCATTTTTTTTTCCAGGTGTAAATTCATAATATACTAGGTGAACACTGCAGTAGGCTTACTGGTCTATAATAGGCAGGTCCCACCTATTTTGGAAGCTTCTCAAGGTGCTAGCTTTGATCAATACATATTTGGCATATTGTTCCACTTGCCTGCAACTCATTTCCAGACTAGTATAGTGGTTTCCTATATTCTTCCTAAAAATGAGTATATACAATCCTTTATATATACATTACCTGTCTTCCATTTATTTGTCATATTTCCCCTCCATTCTACATCTTTCAAGAGTATACCTGGTTACACAGGGCTCTATCTTCATATGAGAGAATCCTTTCAGTTGATGAATTTTATCACTCTTCTCTTTGTTTTCTAATTCATTCTCTAGAATGGAAATTATAACTGTGCTGCCTGGTTGTTCAGGCTCTCATCCACCGCGTGGCCTGGTCATGGGGGCGTGCGTTGACCCCCGGAACACCCTCCAGGTATACTAAATGTGTAGAATTGTGGAATAACCTTTGCAGTACAGGAGGGTCTAGCTTTACAGCATTTTACTAATGTGGTGGATTTCAGTTATACCCATTCTTCATTTGTTCAGACTTCCTACCATAAATATATTCATCACAAGCTATAAGCTAGACCTAGTTCTATTGCTCACTTAATATATGATAGTGTAAACATGTTATGAGGCTTTTATATGCATTTGAGAGTGAAAAAAAACAACTTTCATTTATAGCATTAGAAATCTTCCTTACGAAGAAAGATTGAAGACCCTTAAATTACATTCACTTGTAAGACGTAGAATGAGGGGGAGACATGATCGAGGTATACAAGTGGAAAATGGGTATTAACAAAGGGGATATAAATAAGGTCTTGAGGGTATCTCTCCAAGAGAGAACCCGCAATAATGGATTCAAGTTAGATAAGTTTAGATTTAGAAAGGATATAGGAAAGTATTGGTTTGGAAATAGGGTAGTTGATGAGTGGAACAGTCTGCCTAGTAGGGTTATTGAAGCAAGGACCTTGGGTAGTTTTAAATTTAGGTTGGATAAATTCATGAGTGAAAGGGGTTGGATTTGAGTGGGAATTGCACATGAGTAAATAAAATTATCAAAGCTTATTTCTTGGGTAGCATTGAAAATTAGGTTGAACAAATATTCTGTTAGTGGGATGGAATGTGAAGGACCTGCCTAGAATGGGCCAACAGGCCTGCTGCAGTGTTCCTCCTTTCTTATAAGAACATAAGAACATAAGAAAGGAGGAACACTAAAGCAGGCCTGTTGGCCCATACTAGGCAGGTCCTTCACAATCCGTCCCACTAACAGAATATTTGCTCAACCCAATTTTCAAAGCTACCCAAGAAATAAGCTTTGACAATTCTACCCACTCATGCGCGAGTCCCACTCAAATCCAACCCCTCTCACTCATGAATTTATCCAACCTAAATTTGAAACTACCCAAGGTCCTAGCTTCAATAACCCTACTAGGCAGACTGTTCCACTCATCAACTACCCTATTTCCAAACCAATACTTCCTATATCCTTTCTAAATCTAAACTTATCTAACTTGAATCCATTATTCTGGGTTCTCTGGAGAGATATCCTCAAGACCTTATTTATATCCCCTTTGTTAATACCCATTTTCCACTTGTATACCTCGATCATGTCTCCCTCATTCTACGTCTTACAAGTGAATGTAATTTTAGGGTCTTCAATCTTTCTTCGTAAGGAAGATTTCTAATGCTATGTATTAATTTAGTCATTCTACGCTGAATGTTTTCTAACGAATTTATGTCCATTCTGTAATATGGAGACCAGAACTGAGCTGCGTAATCTAGGTGAGGCCTTACTAATGATGTATAAAGCTGTAATATAACCTCTGGACTTCTGTTGCTAACACTTCTTGATATAAATCCCAGTAATCTATTTGCCCTATTACGTACGCTTAGGCATTGCTGTCTTGGTTTAAGGTTGCTGCTTACCATCACCCCCAAGTCCTTCTCGCAATCTGTATGGCTAAGTTCTACGTTATTTAACTTATAAGTGCTTGGGTTATGGACACTCCCGAGCTTCAGAACCTTGCATTTATCTACATTGAACTGCATCTGCCACTTTTCTGACCACGAATTAAGTTTGTCTAAATCTTCCTGAAGTTCTATGACATCTATGTTTGAATCAATTATCCTACCTATCTTCGTGTCGTCGGCGAATTTGCTCATATCACTAGTAATTCCCTCATCAAGGTCATTGATATATATTATAAATAACAATGGGCCTAAGACTGATCCCTGTGGAACACCACTTGTTACAAGTCCCCATTCGGATTTAACCCCATTTATGCACACTCTCTGCTTCCTATTGGTGAGCCATGACTCGATCCATGACAGCACTTTTCCCCCAATGCCATGAGCTGCCACTTTCTTTAACAGTCTTTATGTACAGCAGTTGCCCGGAACCTAACCCGCTGTATAAGTGGGGCCTACCTGTACTATAAATCAGATCAGTCTGCTACTTATTACAGGTGCTTAGGCACTGCTGTCTTGGCTTCAGATTTCTGCTTACCATGACTCCAAAATCCTCTTCACGTTCTGTATGATTGAGTTTTATGATCTGTAGTTTATTACTGTTATTGTTATTTAAATTCCTGAACATTGTTAATTGTACTCTTCCATGTTGACCTTCTGCCACTTTTCCAACCTTAATATTAACCTGTGCAAAATCATGGTAGAGAAAGAGAAGAAATGCATTTATATGCAGGGAGGACAACAGGCACGTGTAGTGCTGTTGTACAGTATAGTATATTGGACCTCGCTACACAAGAATCTCTGCGCTGCCTGCCACCACACTCTTAATTACTTGAGTTGGTGGGAAGTGTCCCCTGGCCATTTTATTCCCCCCCCCCCCATCGTCTCTTGCTCTCTCTCGCTCTTGCTTTTGCTCTTATTATCCCTTGCTCTCTTGCTTGCTCTTGCTCGCCCTCTCCCTTGCTTGCTCTTGCTCTCCCTTGCTCTCCCTTGCTCGCTCCCTTGCTCTCTCTTGCTATCTCTTGCTCTCCTTTTTTACCTGAACATAAGAACATAAGAATGGAGGAACACTGCAGAAGGCCTACTGGCCCATACAAGGCAGGTTCTTATCAAAACCACCACTACCTAAGAATTTATTCCCGTACTCACGACACAAATCAGACCCAGCCCCTCCCACTCATATATTTGTCCAATCTCTTTTTAAAGCCACCCAAGGTCCTAGCCTCTATCACAGTACTCGGAAGATTGTTCCACGCATCTACAACTCTGTTCGAAAACCAGTACTTGCCTATGTCCTTTCTAAATCTAAATTTATCCAATTTAAATCCGTTATTTCTGGTTCTTACTTGGTTCGATATCCTCAGTATTTTATTAATATCTCCTTTGTTAATACCCATTTTCCACTTGTATACCTCGATCATGTCTCCCCTCATTCTACGTCTTACAAGTGAATGTAATTTTAGGGTCTTCAATCTTTCTTCGTAAGGAAGATTTCTAATGCTATGTATTAATTTAGTCATTCTACGCTGAATGTTTTCTAACGAATTTATGTCCATTCTGTAATATGGAGACCAGAACTGAGCTGCGTAATCTAGGTGAGGCCTTACTAATGATGTATAAAGCTGTAATATAACCTCTGGACTTCTGTTGCTAACACTTCTTGATATAAATCCCAGTAATCTATTTGCCTTATTACGTACGCTTAGGCATTGCTGTCTTGGTTTAAGGTTGCTGCTTACCATCACCCCCAAGTCCTTCTCGCAATCTGTATGGCTAAGTTCTACGTTATTTAACTTATAAGTGCTTGGGTTATGGACACTCCCGAGCTTCAGAACCTTGCATTTATCTACATTGAACTGCATCTGCCACTTTTCTGACCACGAATTAAGTTTGTCTAAATCTTCCTGAAGTTCTATGACATCTATGTTTGAATCAATTATCCTACCTATCTTCGTGTCGTCGGCGAATTTGCTCATATCACTAGTAATTCCCTCATCAAGGTCATTGATATATATTATAAATAACAATGGGCCTAAGACTGATCCCTGTGGAACACCACTTGTTACAAGTCCCCATTCGGATTTAACCCCATTTATGCACACACTCTGCTTCCTATTGGTGAGCCATGACTCGATCCATGACAGCACTTTTCCCCCAATGCCATGAGCTGCCACTTTCTTTAACAGTCTCTGGTGCGGTACTCTATCAAAAGCCTTACTAAAGTCTAAATAAACAATATCGAATTCTTTATCGTGATCAACAGCCTCAAAAGCTTTACTGAAGAAGGTTAATAAATTAGATAGGCAGGAACGGCCCCTCGTGAATCCATGCTGGGTATCATTAATCAAATTATGGTTATCTAGATGGCTTCTAATAATATCAGCTATAATTGACTCTAGTAATTTGCCTACAATTGAGGTCAGGCTTATTGGGCGGTAGTTTGACGGTAGTGACTTGTCTCCTGCTTTAAAAATAGGAATTACATTAGCCATCTTCCACATATCAGACACTACACCTGTTTGAAGAGATAAATTAAAAATGTTAGATATTGGTTCACAGAGTTCCATTTTGCATTCCTTAAGAACCCTTGCAAAAAGCTCATCAGGACCCGGCGATTTATTTTGTTTCAGTCGGTCCAGCTGTTTCATAATCATTTCGCTAGTGACTGTGATATTACATAATTTATCTTCTTCTGGGCCTCTGTAAAAATTAATTACTGGGATATTATTAATGTCTTCCTGTGTGAAAACCGAGAGAAAATAATTATTAAAAATAGAGCACATATCATTCTCCTTGTCAGTAAGATGCCCAAAGTTATTTTTAAGGGGACCTATCTTATCCCTAACAAAGACAGGTGGAAGTTGAAAGATAAAATTTAAAAAAATGTTAGTGGAATGACTTACTTTCTTTTGAAGATATGGCAAGTCTCAAGAGGCCAGAAACCAATAAGGCCCATCAAAATAATGTAAGAGGTGGGGCCAGGAGCTGCAAACAACTGTGCACCCCGGTCCCAGTGGCTCAGGACCTGATCACTGGTATGAGAAAAGTGATCTGGTCTCAGACCATGATGCCCTTGGTACATTCTGGTGGGTCAGGTTATACGGTGGGAAGAGTTGACTCTTGTATTGTTTGCACTTTAATAAAAGCTTGGCTTGAGAGTTGTTACCCTCGCTCCTTGGTGTTAGCAAGGGGCTCTTGAACTAAGGAATTGAAACTGCTCTGCTTTCTTGGATTGAATCTGATTGCTTTACATTCCCCAAGTGATGATTTGACCTATGGACTTAGCACTTCCCTTTATAATAATAATTCAAAGTTACTATAGAAGTGAATGCTGAATGTTGTGCGAGATCAGTAGGAATGATGATTTTTTTTTTTTGGGCTAGCATAAACAGCATGGTTGACCAGGCCTTGCCTCAGGTCGGGTTGCAAGGGTAGAGGAGCCCTAGGCAGGGTGACCTAAAAAAAAAAAAGTAAGTATCTTTTAAATTTAGTAATGAGCATAAGAAAGAAGAAACACTGCATCAGGCCCACCAGCCCATGCGAGGCAGGTCCAAGTCTCCTACCGGCTTAAGCCGCTGACCCAACCTAGTCAGGTTCAGCTCACACCCACAAACACCCACTCATGTAATTAACGTATTTTTAAAACTACACAAGGTTTTAGCTCCTATGACGGTACTCGGGAGTTTGTTCCACTCATCGACAACTCTATTACCAAACCAATGCTTTCCTATATCCTTCCTGAATCTGAATTTTTCCAACTTAAAACCATTGCTGCGAGTCCTGTCTTGACTAGATATTTTTAGCACGCTATTTACATTCCCTTTATTCCTGTTTTCCATTTATACACCTCAATCACATCCCCCCCTAATTCAGGATAAGAGGTTACTAGCCCCTCGCTCCCAGCATTTTAGTTACCTCTTATGACACGCATGGCTTATGAAAGAAGAATTCTTTTCCACTTCTCCATGGAGATTAGAGGAAATAAACAAGAACTATATATATGAGTGTACATGCATGTGTAGTGTGACCTAAGTGTAAGTAGAAGTAGCAAGATATACCTGTTATCCCACATGTTTGGTACAAGAGACACTAGCAATCCTACCATCATATAAAACTTTTACAAGTTATCGTTTTACACTCGCCTGGCAGGACGGTAGTACCTCCCTGGGTGGTTGCTGTTTACCATGCCACAGATATATTAAGAAATAATTGTTACAGTAAGATGAGAATTACCAACTGTCTTTGAAAGTAGCTGATAATTTCCTCTGGTTAGTTCCTGATGAGCTGGGCTGGCTGTGGTGTCTGTTGAGCTGTATGCTGCTAACATCAACAGTATGGTTGCTCAGGCCATTTACCAGACCTGGTCCTGGACCAGGCTGCGAGGTTAATGACTCCCAGAATCTACTGCATATATAAGGAAGATATTAAATTCAGCCACTGAAATGAGAAACGAAAGTTGAATGCCCTTTACAAGTGGGAGGGGGGACAGAAAATGTTGGCACGTGAGGGGTTGAACGCCCCCTCACGCTGAATCTAACACGTCAGTGCCTCGGAAATGGGGGTTATATAATTAGGCTTTGTCCAAAGAAAGAAAGGGTACTTGTGTCTTTACCCATCATCCAAACGTTCAAGGCAAAGACGTCATGGCACTGTATAATACTTTGCAAACGATGCTAAATTGTGTGTGAGTGGCATCAACTGAGGACTCGTCGAATATCTAAACTGATATTAACAAGGTCTTATAGTGGGCTACTGAAAAACAATATCACGTTTAACGAGGACAACTTTATCATGGAAAATGCATTGTTGCTATTACAGACGTAAATTGATAGGATGGTTAACTAGGACCTTTTAAAAATAAAAGATATTAAGCCATTGATACTTCTAAGTTGCTTTTGCTCCAGGCTAATATTGTTGTCCATACCACCCCAACGAGAGCACAAGGCTCGATAGTCAGTGCAAAATACTCCCCGTGAAAAAACATTGATGCACTTAATACACAAAGTGTAAAGGTAACACCGTCCCTCCCCTCGTAAGGGGATTACCAACACTTAATATAGCACCCCTCCCCCCACTCTCTCCTTAATATAACACCACCCCTCCCTCCCTTATGTAGGATACCCCACGCCGCCACGGCCATGAAAAGGCATTACTGTTTTGCTGGATTATGCCGTAAAATAGGTACAGTAGGTACATAACTTCTGTAATAATAATTAGATGACATAGTTGCCGCCACTCGCCTGTTCTAGACTACTTTTATTATATTTAATTTATCAAAGTCTGAAGTAAAATTATGACAACCAAAAGTCTTGGGTACATGCCGGTACATTAAAAGGTACTAATAGTTGAAGTGTAATAAAATATGTTAATGTGGGTTTATCTGAACTCCAAGAGACTGTATCAACTTCTTAAAGAATCTCACTTTCACGACTAATATTTTGTACATATACTTTAAAAAGGTATGGAGAGCCAGGATTGGCGAGTACAGTCTCTTGTTACATTCGTAGTTTTTTCTCTTGAATTCTTTTGATGTCACTTGAACGGTAGTGAGGGTGTTCCCCTGTATTATGTCCTGATAGGTGGTTACATTATTCCTTCTCTCCCTCACCCCGCCATCACCAGTACTTATTTATAACGGGCTACCTTTTATCCCGGTGATATAGCCAGGAAGAAAGAGCGAGGGGGGGGGGAGAAGGGAAGGTTACATAAAAGGGAGGGTGAGAAGGGAAGGAAAAAATGAGGGGTGATATATCACAAGAGAAGGAACGAGAGGGAAGTGATGTTACAGGAATGAAAGTGGATTGGAGGCGGGAGATGTCTTTTCAACACGTGATATCTGCTAGATCTCTCAAACATGTACCTTCACTATTATTTCTTTACTTTCTCATATTTCTTAAAAGCTCTTAATCGGGGTAACATTTCTATATCGGTGTAGGAGGGCTGATCTGAGAGCGGGACGCGGGGGCAGTCATGTATGAATGTTGAGGAGAGGATGGGGGTGCTTACCCAGGGGTTAATTTACGTAGTGTTCGGTGTGGTCTTACGGCTCGGTCACTAGGGAGTCGTGATCTTGCAGACTGTTGTTACACGCAGCACACGCCCCTGGGAAGCTGCTTTAGAGGCCATCTGTCAGAGGTTAATGTAGGCTTTTATAACCTCTGGGGGTCATCCAGCCTGGGTTAACGACACCTTGGCCTCGCTTCATGAAACTTCTTCTGGGGTGGTGGTAGGCCAAGGTGGTGGTGCTGGTGCACGAGTACTGGCACCTTCACGCTGATTGCAGAGTGGTACAGCAGTGGTGTGGCACTAGTGGCGGTATTACTTGGCTATTTACCTATAGTCAATTTCGTGAGTCATCTCCCCCGTGATCCAATCCCAGACCAGCGTAGTTGATGGCCTGATCATCGGGTAATACTAAGCGTACTATCCATATCTGGACCTTCCTTCTGTTGTTATTGTCATCCGGTACTGGCCAAATGTCTTACTAAATTATACTGTGTATTGTGAGTTAGAAATGGAGGCTTGCAGCCGGCGATGTATCATATGGTGGCAGTTACCCATGGCCGGGCTCCGGGAGTAGTAAGACTAAACTCAAGGTAAGTTCTCATTTCCGGTTCTCGCATAAAGATCTCACTGATGCATGCAGTCCACTGGAGACACTAGTCTGGCTGATCGGTAACTAACAAGCTTTCTCTTGAATGTAGAGGTCTGGTGGAAATTCTATCTATGAAGGGATTTGAAAAGTGTTTGTTCCTTCACAGGGTGGAGTGGAAGCACTGCAGGTGTTAGGGTGGCGTGACAATACATGAGTGTACAAGCCAGAGGTAACATGATCCCTCACGCCATCTAACCCCCACCACCTTTCTGTCTGAGTGCCCAGCTAATGTTTATTTTACTACGTTAATTTATTAAGGTGGTATACCTGTGATATGCCTCTAGCCGGTTTCGAGGGTCAGACCTCACAGCCCGGCCTGGGTTAAGACTTTTGTGTTGATTGCAAATTATGTAAGGCTGTTGCTGGCTCAGTGGCTCATATCCATCACAGTCTGGTTAATCTGGTAGTTAGCGGAGGTAGATATCCAGTTTTTGCACTTTTCTAATTTATACACAGTACCATAACATATGGAGGTGCCGTGAATACAATAAGAAAACACTATGAGTCCAGACTAATCAATATTTTACCAGAAGATATCAGAAACTGCTGGATCAATTATATAAATTTTCAAAAAGGAAAGGCAACGAGTATGTTAGTGCCAGGTCAGCAAGGCTGTGATGGTCATGTGGACCAGCGGGCCGCCAGCAGCAGCAGTCTAGTTGACTAGGCAAGCCCCCAGACAAACCCGGCCCAGGGTCAGACTGTAGAAATATGGAAACTCTAAACCTGGAGTCACGGATATAAACACAGGTACATGCGTCCGTATTATATACCTTGTATGATATAACATAGAAGGTTGTTGGAGTGACTACTGGGAGTTTTGCTGGAATAATTTTGGTACATCAGCGATGTGTGATTACTCAGTCTTGTGCAAAAATATGAATTTATTACCTGTTCGTATGGAAGGGGACTTGATTACTAACGGAATTAATAAGTTCGTTATGATCAGCCGGATTGAGTTGCTAGCATCAGCATACTGACGAATTAGGTTATCAACTGGGAGGCCTGGTCTGGGACCGGGACTGTAGCACTTATATTCCTCTTCGGAAACTGAGACAGATATCCTTCAAGTGCTTTCTTAAGAAGAAAAACATTTCCTACAGTAATATATGAACTAAGTGTGAGGTAGGCAGGTAAAAACATAGTGGGGATTGTGTGGTGGGGTGAACATAGTGGGAGATTGTACGAGGTCGATTGTAGTTGGATTGTGTGGGGGTGAATGTAGTGGAAGTAAGGAGAGACGTAAGAAGCTCAACATGGAGGGGTAGGGGATGCACTTGTGGGTGGTGCGCATGAGAGGTCAGGTGTGAATGACCTGGTCTCCGCCGCCTGGGATTGTTGACACTTGTGGTGGTGTCGGTGTCTGGTCGACCACAGTTTGACAGTAACTACCTGGCCACACCAGACAAATATTGAATCACACGCAAACAGCAAGAATTTTAACGTTTCGCACGCTGTGGGGCTTTGTCGAGTACATGAATGCACTTGACAAAGCTCCACAGTGGGTGAGAGAGGTTACATAAAGGGCATACTCGAGTCTTTGATGTAGACCGTTTATAGCGACCATGCTGCCAAAGAAAACCTGTTGCAAGGCCGCCTGTACCGTTAACGACTCTGGGGAGCTGCGCCCCCTGCCAGCTAAACTGGAAAGTATTACAGAACTAAGGAGTATAAAGGAACACGGGGGGGAAAGAAAGGATATGCCAGTACAGGTTTGTAAGGTTTACTTGGCATCTTAAGTGCTCACCAAGGGTCGACAACCTTTCTCCAGTGCAAACCATTTAATAGGCTTTTCCGTTTAATATTCCTTCAGCAATACCCTGGATGGGTATCGTCTGTCAATCTACTAACTATAAGGTGTGTATGTACACGTGTACTGAAGAGCAAAAAGGCGCAATAACGTTACTGGAACAATACACAGATAAACCGCACATGGGACAGAGGAGCTTACGACGTCGTCGTAAGCTCCTCTGTCCTATGTGTAGGTTATTTGTGTACATGTGTACTCGTAGTTTTTTGTGGGAGGCTTGTTAACTGCTCTTGATGCCATATTGTTTCAGTACGTTTGTTTTGTTTCAGTACGTTTGTTTATAAATGATGACATGTATGTGATGAAGTGTCTATCATTCCCATCCAAGTCATTCCCCTTTTCAGTCACCTTGAGACTCGAGACATTTACATCTCCATGGTTCCTAATTTGAAGTATGTACCTATCTGCCCTATCAATCCCTTTTAAGTTTGTAGGGGATTTTAACTTTAGTCATATTGACTGGACTTCTTTGACCGGTAATCTGGAGTCCAGGGACTTTATGGAAGTAGTTCAGGACTGTTTTCTGAAGCAGTGTGTGACAGGAGGACATAAGCAGGGTCTTCCAATGGGCAGTGGAGAACAACATGACGTTCAATGGTGATAAGTTTCAGCTGCTTAGGTATGGAAAAAATGAAGAACTCAAAAGGAACACTATATACAAAACGCAAGAGGGTCACCACATAGAACGAAAGGAACACGTAAAGGACTTGGGAATAATTATGTCTGCTGATCTGTCGTTTAAAGACCATAACAAGACAAAGATCACAACAGCCAGGAAGATGACGGGGTGGGTATTGAGAACTTTCAAAACAAGGAAAATAATGCCGATGGTGACACTATTCAAATCGCTAGTGCTTCCTCACTTAGAATACTGCTCAGTGCTGACGGCCTGATCCTGTTTTTAAAATTGTGTATGAAGTTCAGCAGACAGTACCGGGAGCTAGCTACCTACTGGGTGGCTACCGGGAGCTAGCTACCTACTGGGTGGCTACCGGGAGCTAGCTACCTACTGGGTGGCTACCGGGAGCTAGCTACCTACTGGGTGGCTACCGGGAGCTACCTTCCTACTGGGTGGCTACCGGGAGCTACCTTCCTACTGGGTGGCTACCGGGAGCTAGCTTCCTACTGGGTGGCTACCGGGAGCTAGCTACCTACTGGGTGGCTACCGGGAGCTAGCTACCTACTGGGTGGCTACGGGAGCTAGCTACCTACTGGTGGCTACCGGAGCTAGCTACCTACTGGGTGGCTACCGGAGCTAGCTACCTACTGGGTGGCTACGGGAGCTAGCTACCTGACTGGGTGGCTACCGGGAGCTAGCTACCTACTGGGTGGCTACCGGGAGCTACCTTCTTACTGGGTGACTACCGGGAACTACCTTCCTACTGGGTGACTACCGGGAACTACCTTCCTACTGGGTGACTACCGGGAACTACCTTCCTACTGGGTGACTACCGGGAACTACCTTCCTACTGGGTGACTACCGGGAACTACCTTCCTCCTGGGTGACTACCGGGAACTACCTTCCTCCTGGGTGACTACCGGGAACTACCTTCCTCCTGGGTGACTACCGGGAACTACCTTCCTCCTGGGTGACTACCGGGAACTACCTTCCTCCTGGGTGACTACCGGGAACTACCTTCCTCCTGGGTGACTACCGGGAACTACCTTCCTCCTGGGTGACTACCGGAACTACCTTCCTCCTGGGTGACTACCGGGAACTACCTTCCTCCTGGGTGACTACCGGGAACTACCTTCCTCCTGGGTGACTACCGGGAACTACCTTCCTCCTGGGTGACTACCGGGAACTACCTTCCTCCTGGGTGACTACCGGGAACTACCTTCCTCCTGGGTGACTACCGGAACTACCTTCCTCCTGGGTGACTACCGGGAACTACCTTCCTCCTGGGTGACTACCGGGAACTACCTTCCTCCTGGGTGACTACCGGAACTACCTTCCTCCTGGGTGACTACCGGGAACTACCTTCCTCCTGGTGACTACCGAACTACTTCCTCCTGGGTGACGACCGGGAACTACCTTCCTCCTGGGTGACGACCGGGAACTACCTTCCTCCTGGGTGACGACCGGGAACTACCTTCCTCCTGGGTGACGACCGGGAACTACCTTCCTCCTGGGTGACGACCGGGAACTACCTTCCTCCTGGGTGACGACCGGGAACTACCTTCCTCCTGGGTGACGACCGGGAACTACCTTCCTCCTGGGTGACGACCGGGAACTACCTTCCTCCTGGGTGACGCCCGGGGAACTACCTTCCTCCTGGGTGACGACCGGGAACTACCTTCCTCCTGGGTGACGACCGGGAACTACCTTCCTCCTGGGTGACGACCGGGAACTACCTTCCTCCTGGGTGACGACCGGGAACTACCTTCCTCCTGGGTGACGACCGGGAACTACCTTCCTCCTGGGTGACGACCGGGAACTACCTTCCTCCTGGGTGACGACCGGGAACTACCTTCCTCCTGGGTGACGACCGGGAACTACCTTCCTCCTGGGTGACGACCGGGAACTACCTTCCTCCTGGGTGACGACCGGGAACTACCTTCCTCCTGGGTGACGACCGGGAACTACCTTCCTCCTGGGTGACGACCGGGAACTACCTTCCTCCTGGGTGACGACCGGGAACTACCTTCCTCCTGGGTGACGACCGGGAACTACCTTCCTCCTGGGTGACGACCGGGAACTACCTTCCTCCTGGGTGACGACCGGGAACTACCTTCCTCCTGGGTGACGACCGGGAACTACCTTCCTCCTGGGTGACGACCGGAACTACCTTCCTCCTGGGTGACGACCGGGAACTACCTTCCTCCTGGGTGACGACCGGGAACTACCTTCCTCCTGGGTGACGACCGGGAACTACCTTCCTCCTGGGTGACGACCGGGAACTACCTTCCTCCTGGGTGACGACCGGGAACTACCTTCCTCCTGGGTGACGACCGGGAACTACCTTCCTCCTGGGTGACGACCGGGAACTACCTTCCTCCTGGGTGACGACCGGGAACTACCTTCCTCCTGGGTGACGACCGGGAACTACCTTCCTCCTGGGTGACGACCGGGAACTACCTTCCTCCTGGGTGACGACCGGGAACTACCTTCCTCCTGGGTGACGACCGGGAACTACCTTCCTCCTGGGTGACGACCGGGAACTACCTTCCTCCTGGGTGACGACCGGGAACTACCTTCCTCCTGGGTGACGACCGGGAACTACCTTCCTCCTGGGTGACGACCGGGAACTACCTTCCTACTGGGTGACTACCGGGAACTACCTTCCTACTGGGTGACTACGGAAAATGTAATGAGAATAATGGCCGAGAGAAATGCAGATGCAGTGAATTTCTCCGCATTTTCTATTTCTGTATTTGTTGTCATCCCAGGAAATAATAAATTTCATTTGTTAGTTATTATGTTCTGGGAAAGTATTTCCAGTTCTAGGAATGAGTATTTATGTACAAGTGGCGGGGGTCGAGGCTTAGCTCCCGGTTATGTTCTGGGAATGATGCTCTCTGCCAAGTGCCGGATTATCCAGGTTGTGACGGATATGTGGGCCAGCAGCAACACCCTGTTTGACCAGGGAAGCACAAGACAAGCCTGGCCCAGGGCATGTTGCGGGGGGGAGGGGGTCGTGGCTTAGCTCCTTGTCCTGCCTCGTGTAGTATTACAGGGTTTGTAAGTCTTAACTATTGTGTGGATATCTTAGCCAGTGGTATCTGCAACTAGAGGCGTGTGGATGCAAGTATTGTGACTAGTGCACTAGAAACTGTCGTATGAAGCAGCCTCATAGTGAGCATATTAGTACTAATAAGATCTAGGACCAGTGGTGAGTGAGATCATATAAGCTGATTACATTTATATAAACTAAGCTTGGGGATGGGCATGTATATAAACTAATGTAAAGTTGGACAGTAGTGTCACTGCAGCCAGAAGCGAGGAAGTGAGTCAGGTATCCCGTGTGTGTGTGTTTGTAAACAAGAGAGAGATCTGGTGAGGTCAGGCCTCAAGTTACATCCCGCTGAACTCCCCCTCCTTAGTGAGGTTGCTGTTATCTGGTAGTGGGTCACTGGCGCCGCCTATCTGGCTATCAGGCGCCAGGCATGAGTGGGAGGTAGGTAGGTAGGTAGGGTAGGGATTAGGGAAGTTGGTGATAAGCTTGAGAGGCAGGCGGGATGTTTGGAGTTGTTGACCTTGAATGTGTGTGCCACCTTCATGTCTCACTGTCTAATCTTCCCTCATATTCCCCTTCTCTCCCTCGCTTCATCCTCTTATCTCACCTCACCCTCTTCCGTACCTCATCCCCGCCTCACCCTCATCCCCGCCTCACCCTCATCCCCACCTCACCCTCATCCCCACCTCACCCTCATCCCCACCTCACCCTCATCCCCGCCTCACCCTCATCCCCGCCTCACCCTCTTTTCTTCCTGACTTCACCACATTCCCTCCCTCAGCTTCCTCTCCCCTCCTCTCATCCACACTGTTTATTCCCGTTGTGTTCTTGGTGAACGTAAAATCAAGTTTGGAAGCCTTAAATAATATAGACAAAGAAAAGGAGTAAGCAAAGTGGTTTCCGTGAAGCAAAGATAAGCTCTCCTCCTTGAGATTACAGAGATAAAACAAAAATTTAAGCTGAAGAATTAGACACTTGCAACATCTGGGTATCTTTATTTATAGACGTTTCGCCAACCAGTGGCTTTACCAATACAAGGACATAATGTGAAGAATTGTATACAAAATATGAGGTAATCAGTCCCTCAGCCTTGGAGTTAGAGCATCGTACATCATGGAATCTTGGTTCAGAGGAAATCTCCACAACCTTCTTTACTACTGACAATTCCCTTCTCCATCAGGTGCCAGACCAACCAGGCTGTTACGGATATATTGGCTATCGGGCTACTAGCAACAACAGCCTGGTTGACCATGTAAGAACCAGTCGAGCCTGGCCCAGGGCCGGGCTGCGTGACTAAGAAAAACTCGAATCTTATCACTTTATATCGCCTTTATTTGTTATTTGATGGTCCCCGCTGCCCGCTCCCACACCTCATATCTGGTACTTCACGCACGCTATACCAAGGTCTTTCAAGGTGTGTGCAAATGCAAGGTATGAAGCTACCAGCAGCTTGATGGATTAGGTCAGCAACCAGGAGGGCCTGGTCTGGGTCCGGGAATGTTGGTTGTTAAAGGTGTGATGGATCAATGTGTGGAATGTTGGTAGTGAATGTGGTGGGTAAGTCACGTGTGGAATGTTTGTGGTGGATCAACAATGTGTGGAATGTTGGTAGTTAAGGGTGTGGTGGATCAACAATGTGTGGAATGTTGGTAGTTAAGGGTGTGGTGGATCAACAATGTGTGGAATGTTGGTAGTTAAGGGTGTGGTGGATCAACAATGTGTGGAATGTTGGTAGTTAAGGTGTTGGATAAAATGTGAAGTTGTAGTTAAGGGTGTGGTGGATCAACAATGTGTGGAATGTTGGTAGTTAAGGGTGTGGTGGATCAACAATGTGTGGAATGTTGGTAGTTAAGGGTGTGGTGGATCAACAATGTGTGGAATGTTGGTAGTTAAGGGTGTGGTGGATCAACAATGTGTGGAATGTATCAGCGCATTTTAGAGGTAGTTGAGTGAGAGGGGGGGAGGAGGACTGAGTTAGAACGTGACGCGCCCAGCACCATCTGTGACGCTCCTAGCACTGTGTGACGCACCCTTCACCACATGTCATGTCGCCTTAAATCTGCAGAGCAAATTTGATATGTTCAGGTTTCTTCCTGATCATCCGGGTTATGCTGTCTAAGTTTGACTGCGTGTGGCTAGAACCAGGAACCTTGATTGATGAGGCCGTCCACCGGGAGGTCTGGTCCAGAACCGGGTCGCGGGAGCGTTGACCCTCGGAACACACTCAAAGTAGAGGATTAAGACACATGAACCAAGTCTGGTTAATGGCCTAATCAGCTGAGCTTTCAGTTCTAGCAGCACAAAGTTTGATTTAAGCATCACAGTTCGAGTAATCAGGAAGTGACTAAGGCCAGCAGTAACAACCTGGGGGTGTTAACCACCGAAACCCTCTCCAGGTATACTCCAGGAGTGTACTCTATGAAGCTTGCATCTTCCAGCGATGGGAAGTTAAAAATCCTGGACCTGGACAAGTTGAAACAGATTCTTCGTTACTGTACTTAAGACATGCTCATTTTAAATCGTATGTTTGGTGCACACTCTGAGGCGTTATTTTTCTTGTCAGTAATCCGTCATATTGGTGTGCAGATTAAGCAACTTGTGAGAAGAGAATGTGGCGTGTGTTGCAAACTTTGTTGTGATCCACGTTGCTTCGTGTTGACTCTTATGCCGGCAGGAAAAACTCGTGCGTTTTCCACCTGCAACTTCAACGTTATAATGAAGTTGAGTAACTGGCTCTGGATCTGGAATACTAAAATTACTTCTTATGGAAGCAGGCGGCTTGGCAGACGATACAAAAATATCAGTAGAGAAAATCAGGGGTGCAACTAGTTTCATTAAGGGATAATTCAGTAAGCGTAAAGGATCCAAGACTTCTACCACACTTCTTTCACATACAATAAAGGGAATTGCCAACTGATTCCCACGAGTCTTCAAGAGGAAGCTTGACTCAGTTCCTGATGTGGTTCTGGCATGTACTGCTTAGGTTGAACTGGTTACTCCAGCTGTCATCCAGGAGGCTGTACACAGTCCAGCGTATGCATCAGAGCCTGGCTTAGCAGAAACTCCCAGGAGGAACCTGCAAGTTCCTTTTTGAAGACAGTTAAAGCTTCTATAAAAATATTGAAAACTAGGGAGCCTTGCATTTGTACAAAAACATCACGATGAAAACATGGAGATTTCTTGGGAAATCTCCTCCAGGTGTGGAAGAGCTAAATGTTCATCCATTCGTTAACATTAAACTCGTTAGTGTTAAATGGGCAAACATTCGGCACATTTAACCAAGGAATTAAATAGGGAAAATAACTTTAATTCTAACAAGGTCTTGACAGTTATAGTGAAGTGTGTGTGATTATTGTTAAATATTGTGAATGTAACGAGAAAGCTGGCATGTACATTGCATTTAAAAATATATTGTGGATATGTAAATTAGAGGTTTGGTACATGTGTGAGAGGCGGTGTTGGGCGAGGTCTTCATACATTACAACCTCGTGCACAGTCTAGCACAGTGGGAAGGTAAACATTGAGGTTCCCAAGGTTACACTTGACCACACTCAATTCAAGGCCTGTAATTATAAAGTCCAAAGATCAGTTGCGATTATCGCACCAT
This sequence comes from Cherax destructor, assembly GCA_009830355.1. Taxonomy (NCBI): domain Eukaryota; kingdom Metazoa; phylum Arthropoda; class Malacostraca; order Decapoda; family Parastacidae; genus Cherax; species Cherax destructor. The sequence goes on from WNWK01003651.1 coordinate 108,978, forward strand.
CAGCTTCTTTTTGTTTTGGTATATCAGCTGTTTTTGCGCAAGCAGGCGTGACTGGCGCGTTGACACTAAGTTTTGTATTCCATGAGATTTTTAAAGGGCATGTAAGTTTCCCCAGTCTTCTAATAACATGTTTATTTTTCCACTATTATCTACCTTGTCCATAATTACTATCGCATTTGCTTTCTGTTTCGTAAGGTGAAGTCCAGGATCTTTCCTTAATTCATGGTATAACTTAACAAATCTTTGATGATAATTGTATTGTAGAGGTCTTCAGCTGTGCAGAGACCTCTACAACACAATTGTCAAAGATTTGTTAAGTTATACCATGAATTAAGAAAAGATCCTAGACTTCACCTTACGAAACAAAGCAAATTCTATAGTAATTATGGACAAGGTAGATTATAGTGGAAAAATGAACATGTTAGAAGACAGGGAAACTTGCGTACCCCTTAAAGCATTCAGTTAAATTTAGTGACCACATGGAGCTTATTATCTCTTTGGCCTTGGTACTTGAATAATAAATGGGTTTGTTATTGTATTTGCCTGATGCGTTTTTCGTGTATTTTTCATGTGGGTAAGTGAGCTTATACAGACGCAACTTTATTGTCACGTCAGGCTTGTCCTAAGTTGCAGTGTTATTATCTTGTGATCCGCTCTGCGGGTCACCCGCGTGCTGTGTCCCTCATCTTCTTGACCTTGTCTCTGCAGGACCTTGACTAGGATGTAGATAAAAGGTATAAAATACGGACACTATGGAAAAATAAACAAATGTAGTATAAGAGAGGAGCACAGTAGCAGGCCTACTGGTCCATGCGAGGCAGGTCCAACTCTCACTCACTTACACTCTTGTATTTATCTAACCTATTTTTAAAACTACACGAGGTTTTAGCTTCAGTGACGGTATTCAGGAGTTTGTTCCACTCATTCACAACTCTTATTACCAAACCAGTGCTTTCCTATATCTTTTCTGAATAAATTTTTATAACTTGAAGCCATTGCTGTGAGTCTGTGATTATTGACTAGGTTTCTCCCACACAGTGGGCTTTATCAAGAGTGTCAGGTGGAGAATGCTGGGTAAGTAGGATTTGAGACTGACATCAACTTGCTCGACCTCTTGTTAGTTTATTAGTTAGGGTAAAATCTTTGACAAGGATCATTGCCATGTCACCAATTCAATGTGTTTTATTATTTTTTTTATTTGGCCATATAGTATACATCAGCAGTATTCTGTTACCATATTCTATATGATGATTGTATTGTTTACCTGTGATCTGTTTCGAGAGTTGTACTACACCCGCGGCCCGGCCCTGGGCCAGGCCTCCTGTTGATTGCCTGGTTGAGCAGGTTGTTACTGTTTGTGACCCTCCAACATGGAAGCCTGGGGCTTCCCTGTTTTGCACAAGGTATATACAAGACGTCTGACACGTATGTACGTATGCACGCTATAATACCGAACATATCTGAGGCGCAATTCAGCCAAATAACTGCTGCAGCATATGGGCGCCTGGCAGACCTAAGAATAGCGTTTCGACACCTTAGTAAGGACTCGTTCAAGACTGTACACCGTGTACGTCAGGCACAAATTGGAATATGCAGCACCAGGATGGAACCCACGCCTGGTTAAACACGTCAGTAAATTAAAGAAAGTACAAAGGTTTGCAAGACTACGGTGCCCCGTGGCCTGGTCGCTAAAGCTCTCGCTTCACACGGCAAGGGTCTGCGTTCGATTCCCAGCGAGGGTAGAAACATTGGGCGTTTCTTTACACCGGTTGTCTATGTTCACCCATCAGTAAAATGGGTACTTAGGAGTTAGTCGACAAGGGACTTTCTATATAGTAGTAGGTCATTGATGTCAGCTAGGACTGTATACCATGTACATGTACTTATTAGTCCCGGAGCTAAGGGGCATGTCATACGAGGAGAGGTTAAGGGAAATCGACCTGACGACACTGGAAGACAGGAGAGATAGAGGGGGACATAACGACATATAAAATATTGAAGAATTTACAAGGTCGATAGGAAGAAAACTCAGATGAGTCACAGGGATGTTAGGAAGTATTTCTTCAGTTACAGTTGTCAGGAAGTGGAACCATCTGGAGAGTGATGTAGTGGAGGTAGGATCAATACATAGCTTTAAGAAGAGGTATGATAAAGCTCATGGAGCAGGGAGAGGGTGTACCTAGTAGTGATCACCGAAGAGGCGGGGCCAGGAGCTGTGAATCAACCCCTGCAACCACAAATAAGCGAGTGTGTCTCTCACACACTCAGAGTGCCTGTGTAAGTAATATATGTATTATTATGATAGTAATTAGATATTTCTTCGTTGTTAGAGAGAAGTGCTTTGAAACACTGTCAATAATTTGTTTTAATGATTTTTTGCGTATAGTTCACGAGCACATTTTCCCCACTCCACTCTCTCTTGCCTTGAACTCTCACCAGTATTAAAGTCGTGGAAACACACAACGTTTGAAGAACACCATCACTGTAGTTCCTCTGTTTTGAAATTTTTCATAATCCAGCCCCGTCAATTTTCCTGGCCTTCGCTGCATTTGCTTCAGTAAGGTGTGTAAATAACATCCTCTGATATGATCATGACTATAAAGTTAAAAACAGATTACATTTACATTAATGGCTGAGACGAAAGTAGAGAGCTTGCCAGAAGGTAGATGTCGCCTCTTGCCAGAAGGTAGATGTCGCCTCTTGCCAGAAGGTAGATGTCGCCTCTTGCCACAAGATATCAGAAACACTGCTCGAACTAAGTGCAGAAGTCAAGAGGAAACTCGACAAGTATCTTCACCAGGTGCTATAGCAATCAAACTGTCTTGGATATGTGAGGCAGCAACAGCCTGGTAAACACCAGACGAGCCTGGCCCAGGGCCGGGCTTCATGAGTAGAAAGACACTCGGAACTCATCAAAGGTATATATGAATGAAGTCCTATATTTTTATATTTGTGAAACATTGTGTGAATTTTTAATTTTACATTTAATTGGTAAACCTGTGCGGTTCATTCAGCACATGGAGAGGTAGAAGCTCGATCCTCCGTACTGTAAGAGCAAGACAACACTGTTCGTATAGAAGAGTGACCACTTTTGTCTTCAGTACATTTTGGTACTTTATAACTGTGTGACATTGTGTGACCGTAGTACAACACTGGGTGGTGATAGCACCAGCAGGCCAGGCTGCGGGGGCACTCAACCTGGAATCCCTCAGCAAATAGGCAGGGTATCTGAAGGTTCCCTCAACACACTTCCGAAGGTTCCCTTCCCGTGGCTGGGTCCCACATCAGCATTGCTAGAAGTATTTCTCGAGTCTTTGGGTGGTATGGAAAGGAATGCGCTACACAGTCTCAAGAATAGGCAAGACAAATCTTCCGAGGTCAAGAAGTAAATGTCGATCAAGATAGCTTGATTAGCAAGTATTTCTTTTTAAGAGGATGTAGTAAGTGGTCTAACTACCTGGAGTGTTTTGGATGTCAGCTCCCCCACGGCCAAGTCCCAGACCAGGTCTTCTGATGGTTAACCTGATAGCTAGGCTGTAGATGGTCTACCTACCTGGAGTCTACCTGGAGGGTATTCCGTGGATCAAAACCCCCCGCGGCCCGGTCCACGACCAGGCCTCCAGTTGGATCAGGGCCTGATCAACCAGACTGTTACTGCTGGCCGCATGTAGTCCACGTACGAACCACAGCCCACCTGATTTGGAACCGACTTTTAAGTATCTGTCCAGCCGCTCGTGGTCCGTCGTATGGACCAGAGCCCGGCTAAGAGTTGAACTTATCAGTTCATCTGGAAGACACAGGATAATTCCCCCGTATGAAGGGAAGTTCTTGAAAGTCTTATGGCTTTTACACTTAATGAGTGTCTCTTGGTGTACTACTGTTTAATGATAGTACCAAAATTGTTACCAATACTCTAAGGCCGATACCAGTACCACGATAATTAGGTGATATTGTAAGAGGGGAAGGCGGTTCTGATGGAGTTGTGGAGGCATTATTATTGATATATATGAAAGCCCAGCCTGTCCACCTCTGCGCGTCTCGTCAGCTTTGATATACCTTTGAAGAGTTTCGAGAGTTTATCTACTCTCTGAGCACGGCCATGGGCCAGGCTCGTCTGGTGCTTGCCTGGTCAACCAGGCTGTTGCTGCTGGAGGCCCGCTGCCCCACATATCCATCACAGCCTTGTTGATCTGGCACCCGATGAAGATACTTGTCCAATTTCCTCTTGAAGGCTTCTACACTGGTTCCAGCCGTGTTTCTTGAGTGTGAGAGGGAGGCCTCTCAGAGCTGGCCTACGTGGGGGTCACGTGACATCAGCATGGCCAGGGAGCTTGGCTGTAAATGTTACTAGGGATAAATATATAAATTACACTGTTAACAATATCCATTGATACTTTTTAAATCACTTGTTCTCTCTAGGCTGGAATACTTCTGTACATTAACATCCCCATTCAAGGCAGGTGAAATTGCAGATCTAGAGAATGTACAGAGAACCTTTACTGCACGTATAAGTTCCATAAAACACCTTAACTACTGGGAACGCCTGGAAGCACTTGACTTGTACTCACTGGAACGCAGGCGAGAGAGATATATCATAATCTACACTTGGAAGATTCTGGAGGGACTGGTCCCTAATCTGCACACAGAAATCACTCCATACGAAAGCAAGACTTGACAGGCGATGCAACGTACCCCCAGTGAAAAGTAGGAGCTTCATTAGTACACTAAGAGAATACACAATAAGTGTCCGGGGCCCAAGACTTCAACAACCTCCCACCAGCCATAAGGGGAATTACCAATAGAGTCCTGGTTATCTTCAAAAGGGAGCTGGTCAGATACCTAAAGTATTGTGCACAGTCTACCATGTCAGTGGTCGGCGATCCTGCTTCTTAGAATACTTTCAAAGATTTTTATGATGTGGGACGTTAGAACTATTGAGACTGTATCTGTACATTTTGCAGATCTTCGATTTTACCTGCCTTAAAAGTGGCTATAAGAGTGGTAACTGAAGGCAGACATCATACAGTTTCAGGAGTAGATATGATTGGGGGGGGGGGTGGAATCCATTATGTACGTATAGACATCCGATACGAGTTTTAAGAGGGGCCTGGAGCTATGAATCGACCTCCGCAAACACAGCTAGGTTACTTTAAGACTTTTCCGGGGGGCGCTATCCTGGCGGCATAATCACCGAGAGTGGTTACGTATACAAAAAAAAATATTTAATAGTTGCTAATGGTTTGTGTAAATGTGTATAAGAAAGGCAAGTGTTCTAGCAATTAGTGAAGGGTGCGCGGCACAAGGCAAGAAAGAAGAGCTGCGTAGTCAAAGGTCAAATGTAGTCATTACTGCAGGTGTGTGGGGGGGGGGGACAGTCTTCACACTAAGGCCGGTGAAGAGAGTAACTTCCTCAGCTCTTGGGAGGTGGGCGGTGGTCTCCTCAGCTCTTGGGAGGTGGGCGGTGGTCTCCTCAGCTCTTGGGAGGTGGGCGGTGGTCTCCTCAGCTCTTGGGAGGTGGGCGGTGGTCTCCTCAGCTCTTGGGAGGTGGGCGGTGGTCTCCTCAGCTCTTGGGAGGTGGGCGGTGGTCTCCTCAGCTCTTGGGAGGTGAGTTGTGGGTGCGTAACTGGAGGTGGCTCGTGGGGGTGTGGCTGCTTCTCATCTCTGGGAAGGTAAGGCTGGTTTCCTCTCGAAGACCGCTAGGACATTGAAAAATCTTGGTCAATTTCCACCTTGGGTTCTCTTAGTGTACTCATTCCACCTTTCACCTGGGGTATTTTGAACTGTCTGTCGAGTCTCTTGTATTGTAGAAAGAGAGATTGATTTATAGATTTGGGACCATCCCTCTAGAATTTCCCAGATGTAAATTATGATAAATCTCCTCCCCCCCTGGGGACTTAGTCTTAAAAGGAGCTGTTAGTGTAGAACAGTATTCCAGTCTAGACTAAGAATATCATCATTGGCATCACTTTATTTTCAAGATTCTACTCGTCTGGTCTATGAATTTATTTTTGGTTATGGCAGTAACTGTCGTGATCCTTGAATGTAAAATATTTTATGAGGGAATACTGCTGTATATTAACATCCCCATTCAAGGCAGGTGAAATTGCAGATCTAGAGAATGTACAGAGAACCTTTACTTCACGTATATGTTCCATCAAACACCTTAACTACTGGGAACGCCTGGAAGCACTTGTACTCGCTGGAACGCAGGCGAGAGAGATGTATCATAATGTACACTTGGAAAATCCTAGAAGGAATGGTCCTGAATCTGCACACAGGAATCGCTCCCTACGAAAGTAAAAGACTTGGCAGGCAATGCAAAATACCCCTAATGAAAAGTAGGGGCGCCATTGGTACACTAAGAGGAAACACCATAAGTGTCCGGGGCCCAAGACTGTTCAACAGCCTCCCACCAAGCATAAGGGAAATTACCAATAGGCCCCTGGCTGTCTTCAAGAGGGAGCTGGACAGATACTTAGTCGGTGCCGGATCACCGGGCTGTGGTTCGTACGTTGGACTACGTGCGGCCAGCAGTAACAGCCTGGTTGATAAGGCCCTGATCCACCGGGAGGCCTGGTCGTGGACCGGTCCGCGGGGGCGTTGACCCCCGGAATGCACTCCAGGTAGGGAGGGTCGAGGATGAATATAAAAAAAATGGAGAGGATAATGGTAAGGGAGAAGGAAAGAAAAAGGGAAAAAAATAAGGGAGAGAAAGGAGGAGGAAGAGGCAGCTGGTAGAAACACCCCCGAGGGAAGGGGAGGGTCTTAATTTAGTGTTGAAACTCATTATACACAGGGATAAAATTTTGTGTTGTTGGTGTTAATGAGGAAGAGTATCAGGTTGCTCTCTTTATTCCTCGGGAGGGAGATGTTACCAGGGCCTTGCGACCATTACTGGGCCTTGCGACCATTACTGGGCCTTGCGACCATTACTGAGCCTTGCGACCATTACTGGGCCTTGCGACCATTACTGGACCTTGCTACCATTACTGGGCCTTGCGACCATTACTGGGCCTTGCTACCATTACTGGACCTTGCTACCATTACTGGGCCTTGCTACCATTACTGGGCTTTGCTACCATTACTGGGCCTTGCTACCATTACTGGGCTTTGCTACCATTACTGGGCTTTGCTACCATTACTGGGCCTTGCTACCATTACTGGGCCTTGCTATCATTACTGGGCTTTGCTACCATTACTGGGCCTTGCTACCATTACTGGACCTTGCTACCATTACTGGGCCTTGCTACCATTACTGGGCCTTGCTACCATTACTGGGCCTTGCTACCATTACTGGGCCTTGCTACCATTACTGGGCCTTGCTACCATTACTGGACCTTGCTACCATTACTGGGCCTTGCTACCATTACTGGGCCTTGCTACCATTACTGGGCCTTGCTACCATTACTGGGCCTTGCTACCATTACTGGGCTTTGCTACCATTACTGGGCTTTGCTACCATTACTGGGCCTTGCTACCATTACTGGGCCTTGCTACCATTACTGGGCCTTGCTACCATTACTGGGCCTTGCTACCATTACTGGGCCTTGCTACCATTACTGGGCCTTGCTACATTACTGGGCCTTGCTACCATTACTGGGCCTTGCTACCATTACTGGGCCTTTGCTACCATTACTGGGCCTTGCTACCATTACTGGGCCTTGCTACCATTACTGGGCCTTGCTACCATTACTGGGCCTTGCTACCATTACTGGGCCTTGCTACCATTACTGGGCCTTGCTACCATTACTGGGCTTTGCTACCATTACTGGGCCTTGCTACCATTACTGGGCCTTGCTACCATTACTGGGCTTTGCTACCATTACTGGGCCTTGCTACCATTACTGGACCTTGCTACCATTACTGGGCCTTGCTACCATTACTGGACCTTGCTACCATTACTGGGCCTTGCTACCATTACTGGGCCTTGCTACCATTACTGGGCCTTGCTACCATTACTGGGCCTTGCTACCATTACTGGGCCTTGCTACCATTACTGGGCCTTGCTACCATTACTGGGCCTTGCTACCATTACTGGGCCTTGCTACCATTACTGGGCCTTGCTACCATTACTGGGCCTTGCTACCATTACTGGGCCTTGCTACCATTACTGGGCCTTGCTACCATTACTGGGCCTTGCTACCATTACTGGGCCTTGCTACCATTACTGGGCCTTGCTACCATTACTGGGCCTTGCTACCATTACTGGGCTTTGCTACCATTACTGGGCCTTGCTACCATTACTGGGCTTTGCTACCATTACTGGGCTTTGCTACCACTACTGGACCTTGCTACCACAACTGGGCCTTGCTACCACTACTGGGCTTTGCTACCATTACTGGGCCTTGCTACCATTACTGGGCCTTGCTACCATTACTGGGCCTTGCTACCATTACTGGGCTTTGCTTGCTCTCTAGCCAAGCCTCGTCCTAACACTGCTTAGCCATTGTTTGCTTTGCAACGCATTACTCAACGATAGTGGCAGTTAAATATACTTAATTTAGGTGATGTATTCATGAATTTAATTTTACTCAAAGCACAGTAACCTAACCTAAAATAACTCTTAGTTTTTGGCTTTAAGAGTCATGACGTTAGTGATTGATTATTCGTGTGTAATACACGTGGATGGTTGGCAAGATAGTGATTATTCGTGTGTAATACACGTGGATGGTTGGCAAGATATTGATTATTCGTGTGTAATACACGTGGATGGTTGGCAAGATATTGATTATTCGTGTGTAATACACGTGGATGGTTGGCAAGATATTGATTATTCGTGTGTAATACACGTGGATGGTTGGCAAGATATTGATTATTCGTGTGTAATACACGTGGATGGTTGGCAAGATATTGATTATTCGTGTGTAATACACGTGGATGGTTGGCAAGATATTGATTATTCGTGTGTAATACACGTGGATGGTTGGCAAGATAGTGATTATTCGTGTGTAATACACGTGGATGGTTGGCAAGATATTGATTATTCGTGTGTAATACACGTGGATGGTTGGCAAGATATTGATTATTCGTGTGTAATACACGTGGATGGTTGGCAAGATAGTGATTATTCGTGTGTAATACACGTGGATGGTTGGCAAGATATTGATTATTCGTGTGTAATACACGTGGATGGTTGGCAAGATAGTGATTATTCGTGTGTAATACACGTGGATGGTTGGCAAGATATTGATTATTCGTGTGTAATACACGTGGATGGTTGGCAAGATAGTGATTATTCGTGTGTAATACACGTGGATGGTTGGCAAGATATTGATTATTCGTGTGTAATACACGTGGATGGTTGGCAAGATAGTGATTATTCGTGTGTAATACACGTGGATGGTTGGCAAGATAGTGATTATTCGTGTGTAATACACGTGGATGGTTGGCAAGATAGTGATTATTCGTGTGTAATACACGTGGATGGTTGGCAAGATATTGATTATTCGTGTGAATACACGTGGATGGTTGGCAAGATAGTGATTATTCGTGTGTAATACACGTGGATGGTTGGCAAGATATTGATTATTCGTGTGTAATACACGTGGATGGTTGGCAAGATAGTGATTATTCGTGTGTAATACACGTGGATGGTTGGCAAGATAGTGATTATTCGTGTGTAATACACGTGGATGGTTGGCAAGATAGTGATTATTCGTGTGTAATACACGTGGATGGTTGGCAAGATAGTGATTATTCGTGTGTAATACACGTGGATGGTTGGCAAGATAGTGATTATTCGTGTGTAATACACGTGGATGGTTGGCAACTTAGTTATTATTCGTGTGTAATTCCATAGGCGGATACCTATTAATAGTTCTGGGGAACATTGCCTCGGCTCTGCCTGAGGCCGCCTAATTAGGAGATGAAATATTACCAGGATTTAAAGATATTAAGACACAGGCAAGTAAAGCCAAGTGAATGTTAAGCGCAATTTTGTAAGATTTACCTGTCACTTTACATATTTGTGAGACAAGAGACGGCAGGTTGATGATTGATGGCTCATTTGCTGCGATTTTAGCAAGTGTTTTTTAGTAGTAGTAGTAGTAATAATAGTGTGATCAGTCAGTCTGTTGGTAACAGCACACATTTAAGTGTAGGCATCAGAGTCTGGGTGATCAGGGCCTGACTATAATTTATCGAGTCAATCAACATAGGTGTTCTGTTGATTTGCGTCACTGGGCCAGCCTGACGCCGCCCCTTAGCAACGCTATTTTCAGTCAGGGTTCGTGTTAATAATTGACGAGTGGGGCTGAGGTATGTGGTGGGCAGGAGTGACGGGTGGGTTCACAGAATGGGGTAGTGAACTGTACTCTTGTCAGGCCGTTAACTAGGTGTCCTAGTCTAGAACCGGCCGCTGGGGCGATGATCTCGGGAGTTGTCTTTGAAGGAGTCGGTGCACAGCTCCTGGCCCCGCCTTTATACTCCTATCGACCGGCCTTACCGTTTTTCTGGTCACCAGGGCGTGGTCATGCCTACTATTAAAACTGTATGGTGATGGTGAGGGACCTTGGTAGGATTCGTTAATTGGTGGTAGGGTAGGGGGTTGAGAATTTGGGCACAGCAGGTGGGAAGCCGGTAGAAGACGGGATTTGGGGAAGAGGGTAATGAGGTTCAGAGATAACCTGAGACGCAGAGTTGGGTGAGCAAAGTTTGTAAAATAAAAGGGATTTGTAGTGCAAATGGTTTCTCTTAATATATATATATATATATATATATATATATATATATATATATATATATATATATATATATTATATATATATTAATATATATATATATATATATATATAATATATATATATATATTAATATATATATATATATAATATATATATATATATATATATATATATATATTAATATATATATATATTAATATATATATATATATAATATATATATATATATTAATATATATATATATATTAATATATATATATATATTATATATATATATATATTAATATATATATATATATATTAATATATATATATATATATTAATATATATATATATATTAATATATATATATATATTATATATATATATATATTAATATATATATATATATATTAATATATATATATATATATATATATATATTAATATATATTTTATTTATATTTAATTAATTTATTTTTATTAAACTTGTTAAAGCGTCGTATAGGATAGTGGCGGTATTTGGGGGTGTGGTCGTATGCAGAGGAGCGAGGTTCCATAAAGTATATTAGAAGTTTCACCAGTGTGACGCCCACCGTTCGTGTTACTGTGTTCACACTCCTGGGGATGGACCTCTTGCTACCCACCCATCCATTAGAACTCTCCAATACAGGGTTCACTTTGTAGAACCCTGCAGTACAGGGTTCACTTTGTAGAACCCTGCAGTACAGGGTTCACGTTGTAGAACCCTGCAGTACAGGGTTCACTTTGTAGAACCCTGCAGTACAGGGTTCACGTTGTAGAACCCTGCAGTACAGGGTTCACGTTGTAGAACCCTGCAGTACAGGGTTCACGTTGTAGAACCCTGCAGTACAGGGTTCACGTTGTAGAACCCTGCACTAAGTAATATAGCGAGTGGCAAGGATATATATGTGCAGTGATACAGTGAACCAAATCTGTAGTAAGAGAAATAGTAATAAATCCCCAGTATAGCTTAAAAGATATGGTATAGCATATGGAAATATACTACAAGGATTGGCACTAGTGAAAATTGCCAGAGGTCCTGAGAAGCAGAAATAACAGATAAGTAAATTCTATAGTTATAAGAAACAAAAACAAGTGATGGTGGCACTGAGGTGCAGGGAATCACAGTATACATAATTGGAGTATAAAACCATGTGAAGTGTCTTTCTCGCTGCCACTACTAAGTGTGGAAGTTTTTGCCATGGAAGTGTAAGGGAAACTACCGGAAGCATAGGTATCGTGTGGAAATAAAGCAATGACCACAGTATTAGTTCAGTGAAAAGAAAAGGTATCTGGAATAAATATAGTGTATATCCTTGTAATAACCAGTGTACAGCACAGTGATAAACTATTAGGTATAAAATAAAAGTAAATTAAATCCAACAGTAGTGTGGCAGTGTGGGTGACCACTTGCCCTGGAGTGGTCAATGTGCCAAGCGACTTTTATAGATCTGAGTTACCACTTATAACGAATAGACTAGGATACCAGGACAGAATAAGAAAGACCTAGTGAACCCAATTGGCAGTAGAAAACACAAGGATAGTGATCTAAGAAAATGAAAGTGGTCTAAAACGGGGCATCGCATGGCAGTATAGGACTGAGTGGTGTGCTTTAGTCATACGCCTGGCAGTGCTGAAGTCAGCCACGGAGGCCTACCATACACACCCATAAAAACACCATATACACCATACCACAATATCCTGTCTAGACCAGTGTGGGGATCTCAGTGAGAATAATACATTAAAATGTATATAGGACTGATCAGAGAGGAATAAATATAGAAAGAGTTATACAGTGAGCAAACAGAAATAAATACATATTATAACAATAATATAATATAAGGTGTAGTAAGTCTCCATAATCAGTACATCCCACATATACTAATACAAATAGGATACAGGCAGGATGGCAGTACAGTATATCTGTGGGACTTGTGAAAAGGCTCTTGGGAAAAGATCTAGAATCACATGCAACCTTTGCTTTTCAAAACATCATGTCACATGTTCAAAAATTAACACAGTAACAAGAAGTGACATCCGTCTAGAAAGGTGTTTCTGGATCTGCAACAAGGATGTGGAACTATGGACAGATATCAGGAAAGCACTCAGGAGGCTAATAAACAATAAGCATGAAGAAAAAGAGGAACTATTGAATAGTCTCCCCGGTATATATAGAACTTGGGAAGATAAGAAAGGGGTAAAGTATAACACACAGAATGACCAGTCTACAACAATTGACCCAAAAATAATCAGTCATCCACAGGAAAAAACACAGGAGACAAAAACATTAGCTAACTCAGCCCCCAGCCACAGGACTGACCCAGACCCAGCCCCCAGCCATAGTGAACATCCGGTTTTGGTTAAGGACGCCACCACAGCCATAGCCTCTAATACAGATATAGTAGGGGAGTCCTCTTCCAGGGAAAATGTTGGCCCCATGTCATCAAAGGAGAAAAGCGCAGATAACGAGGAAAACCAAGGAGTGGAAAGAGAGGAAAAAAACGCAGATAATTCTGCAGATCTTTGGGAAAATACAAAGTCAGTAAATATAGGCAACCAAAACATATGCAGATTCTATGCTAAAGGTATGTGCCTTTATGGCAGAGATTGTTGGAATAAACACACCAGAAAATGTGCCAACATGTTAAGGAAAGGAAAGTGTCGGTTTAACAAAGAGTGCAGATACTTCCATCCAGTGATGTGTCAAGCTTCAACACAGTCCAGAGAATGTTATGACATGAGCTGCCCAGACCACCATATAAAGGGAACAGTACGATACAGAGAAAGCAGGGAAAGGGAAAATGAAAAAGAACAGCAATCTTTTTAGATATAAGGAGAAACAACCAGATAAAAGAAAGAGACAAAAGGTGGAAATGGTACAGAGGGGACAGATGGGCAGAACAGTGGGACAAGACAAGACAGGCACCAGCTCATCAGGGCTGTATAAACAATCAAAGTCAGTACTGGAGAAACCAGGGGTATGGGCACCAGGGGCCATACCAGGTAGGACATCACCAGTGGTACTAACCAAACACAAAGAAAGACCAAACATCCCAAATGGTAACTCCTGCTTCATATTTGCAAATATTCAGGGTCTGAAATCAAATAAAAATGACAAAGTTAGTTATGTTAGTGGACTCCTATCAGAAGCAAATGCCATGTTTGGAGCATTTACAGAAACACATACAAGGGATGTTTTGGACGGAGAGATTCAGATAGAAAACTATAACATGTATAGATGTGATAGAATTAATAGGTCACAGGGAGGAGTAGGACTCTATATAAAGATACTCTCTGTTGCACAGAAGTTTTGAACGCTACGAATGATATAGTAGAAATCCTCGGCATTAAAGTGGAAAATAAGAATCTAGTAATTATCCTAGTATACAAACCACCATCAGCAACTGCGGAGGAATTCACAGAGCAGTTAAAGAAGATAGATAGCTATCTGGATAGGCTAGAGAATCCCACCCCAAACATTTTAATCCTTGGAGATTTTAATCTCCCTCATGTAAAATGGAAGATGAGGCACCATAATGTTATACCAGAAATAACTCCTGGAAGCACCCTGGCTCAACAGGCACATACCAGGGAACTAATGAGGCTTTGTGAAAAGTACGCACTAAACCAACAGATAATTGATCCCACTAGAAATGAAAATACCCTGGATTTGATATTCACAAACAACGAGGAATTAATCAGAGACATAACAGTTACAAAAACAATATACTCTGATCATAACATCATAGAAGTTCAAACTAGTATTAACTCAGGGTTAGGGAACTGCGACACTAATGTTGGAGACGGAATGTTCAGTAAGTTTAATTTTAATAATCATAGAATTGACTGGGAAAAATAAACCAAGAGCTATCAGACATATCATGGGAATCAGACATGAGCACCCTAAATCCCCACCAGTGCCTAGAGAAGCTGAATACAGAAGCATACAAGGTATGTATGAAACACGTACCATTGAGGAAACCCCGAAGAAGATCAGATATAGAGAGAGAGCGTAGGAGATGGTACAGGAGAAGAAAACGGGTTACTGAATTGCTGAAAAACACAGTTATGTTGCAACAGAAGAGAGATAGCCTTAACCGAGAGATCACGGAATTAGAGCAAAACTTAAGATGTCATACCTGACAGAAGAAGTACAAAGGGAACAAAGAGCCATACAGGATATTGCAAGAAACCCAAAATATTTCTACTCCTATGCAAAATCCAAGCTAAGAACTACCTGTAGAATTGGACCATTATTGAGAGGAGATTCGTATACGGACGATGAACAGGAAATGAGTGAAATTCTAAAAGAACAGTATGAGTCAGTGTTCAGCAACCCACTAAATGACAGCAAGGTAGAAAATGCAGAAATATTTTTCACTCCAGCAGAAGGCTGCGCAGACAACCTAACCGACATTAGTACAAATCCCATAGATTTCGAAAAGAAATGGCCAACATGCCCACTCACTCAGCACCTGGACCAGATTCATGGAATGCTTTATTTATAAAGCAGTGCAAAGTACCATTAGCAAGAGCCCTTAGTATTCTGTGGAGAAAGAGCTTAGATCTAGGTGAAATTCCAGAGGCCTTAAAGAGTGCAGACATAGCTCCTTTGCATAAGGGAGGTAGTAGAGCACTAGCTAAAAATTACAGACCAGTAGCCCTCACTTCTCACATCATAAAAATCTTTGAAAGAGTGATGAGACGGCAGATTACAAAGTTCATGGACCAGCACAACCAACATAACCCGAACCAGCATGGCTTTAGAGCGGGTCGATCATGCCTGTCACAGCTGCTGAACCATTATGACAGAATTACGGAGGCATTGGAGGACGACCAAAACGCAGATGTGATTTACACAGATTTTGCAAAGGCGTTTGACAAATGCGATCATGGAGTGATAGCGCACAAAATGAGGGCCATAGGCATTACGGGAAGGTAGGCAGATGGATTTTTGAGTTCCTAACACAAAGAACACAAAAAGTAGTAGTGAACAGGGCAAGATCCAGCATCAGCGAGGTCAAAAGCTCAGTGCCCCAAGGCACTGTCCTGGCACCTCTGCTGTTTCTCATCCTCATAGCAGACATAGATAAAAACACCCAGCACACTTTTGTATCATCATTTGCAGATGACACTAAAATAAGCATGAAAGTCACTACGGTAGAGGACACTGAAAAATTACAGGAGGACATAAGCAGGGTCTTCCAATGGGCAGTGGAGAACAACATGACGTTCAATGGTGATAAGTTTCAGCTGCTTAGGTATGGAAAAATGAAGAACTCAAAAGGAACACCATATACAAAACGCAAGAGGGTCACCACATAGAACGAAAGGAACACGTAAAGGACTTGGGAATAATTATGTCTGCTGATCTGTCGTTTAAAGACCATAACAAGACAAAGATCACAACAACCAGGAAGATGACGGGGTGGGTATTGAGAACTTTCAAAACAAGGGAAATAATGCCGATGGTGACACTATTCAAATCGCTAGTGCTCCCTCACTTAGAATACTGCTCAGTGCTGACGGCCCCGTTCAGGGCAGGAGAAATAGCAGAGCTGGAACAAATCCAGAGATCGTTTACGGCTCACATTGAGCCATTGAAACATCTAAATTATTGGGAACGCCTTCAAGTCTTGAACATGTACTCATTGGAGCGGAGGAGAGAGAGATACATGATAATATATACATGGAAAGTACTTGAGGGCCTGGTCCCAAATCTGCACACTGCCATAACAACATACTGGAGTGAGAGATATGGGAGAAAGTGTAAAATAAACCCAGTGAGGAGCAGGGGTGCGGTGGGGACAATACGGGAGCACTGTATTAACATCCGGGGTCCCAGACTATTCAACATCTTACCAGAAGATATCCGAAACACGGCTGGAACCAGTGTAGAAGCCTTCAAGAGGAAACTGGACAAATATCTTCACCAGGTGCCAGATCAACCAGGCTGTGATGGATATGTGGGGCAGCGGGCCTCCAGCAGCAACAGCCTGGTTGATCAGGCAAGCACCAGACGAGCCTGGCCCATGGCCGGGCTCAGAGAGTAGATACTCTCGAAACTCTTCAAAGGTATATCAAAGGTAAGTACAGGGTTCACGTTGTAGAACCCTGCAGTACAGGGTTCACGTTGTAGAACCCTGCAGTACAGGGTTCACGTTGTAGAACCCTGCAGTACAGGGTTCACGTTGTAGAACCCTGCAGTACAGGGTTCACGTTGTAGAACCCTGCAGTACAGGGTTCACGTTGTAGAACCCTGCAGTACAGGGTTCACGTTGTAGAACCCTGCAGTACAGGGTTCACGTTGTAGAACCCTGCAGTACAGGGTTCACGTTGTAGAACCCTGCAGTACAGGGTTCACGTCTGTAGAACCCTGCAGTACAGGGTTCACGTTGTAGAACCCTGCAGTACAGGGTTCACGTTGTAGAACCCTGCAGTACAGGGTTCACGTTGTAGAACCCTGCAGTACAGGGTTCACGTTGTAGAACCCTGCAGTACAGGGTTCACTTTGGTTGACCAGGCCAGCACGAGCCTGGTCCAAGGCCGGGCTTTGGGAGTAGAAAAACTCCTAACTTATCAGAGGCATAAAATAATTTGTGGAGAAGTTGTCAGGGCTTTGATTCTCATTCATGAAAAAATTCATTTGGGTCACAGAGGTGTAGAGTGGCGGGTGCTTCACTGAATTCAGTCATGTTGTAATGTCCGTATATCATTAGTTTTCCTTAATGTTATCAGTGTATATTCCGTCTCTGTTCTCTTCAGGTACCTTAAAATTTCCAGGTATAAATTATGATGTACCTATCTCACCTGTTGTACGTTCCAAGGGGTGCGACTCTAGGGGCCAGGCTCGTCTGGTGCTAGCCTGGTCAACCAGGCTATTGCTGTTGGAGGCCCGCTGCCCCACTCAGGTGCTTTACTTTTTTTTTTTTGCCATTGAAGATTCTCTGCAATTTTTCTAGCTCTGCAATCTCTCCTATAGACAAAAAAGGTAAAATAAAAAATGATTGGTAGATGTAACGTAAATGAATTCAGTGCAGTTGTTGAAACGTATCTGGCGGGTATGTTGACAATTCTGGCTAAAACAACACTGGCTGGCCTGAGTGCAGAGGATCCTCGCAAACACTCACGCTGCACACTACTACCACACACGTATTAAATAAATAAATATACGAATAAACAGAAGTGTGGATGAGGGACTCTAACCGCGGTCTGTAAATTGTGACAGTCCTACGCATCTAGGCTAACCCAGGCCTCTACTAGGAAGATTCGGAGGTAATACTGTATCGCATTCCGTCAGAGGCACCAACTGTAACAACTGAACTCCTGGGCCGTGTAGTGCAACGGCTATATTTTATTCAAACTATTTTCTAGGGTGGGGGTTAATTTTTACATGGCTTATGGAAGGAATAAGCTAGTTGTCTACACATTCTTTGGCAATACTTATGCTACCAAAACAAGGGGTGTATGCAAATTGTATACAGTTAAGACAATACTTATCTCCACTCATATTAATTTGGCTGTGTGGGCCAGCGAGCTGCCAGCAGAAACAGCTTGGTTGAATGGGCAGTCAACAGAAATGCCTTGCCTTTGGCCGAGCTGCAAGTGTAGAAAATCTAAAAAATCACAGGATAATGAGAAGTAGGTTAGAGAATACTGGCATACATCACAATGGTAATATTGCTGCTACTGTTGTTACAGCTGCTGCTGCTACCTGTACTGCTGTTACTTTTTTTTGCTACAGTTGCTTCTGTTACTATTGCTACTGTTAGTAACTGTTAGTAACTGTTAGTACTGTTAGTACTGTTAGTAACTGTTAGTACTGTTACTGTTAGTACTGTTACTGTTAGTATTGTTACTGTTAGTAACTGTTAGTACTGTTACTGTTAGTAACTGTTAGTACTGTTAGTAA
This sequence comes from Cherax destructor, assembly GCA_009830355.1. Classification (NCBI taxonomy): domain Eukaryota; kingdom Metazoa; phylum Arthropoda; class Malacostraca; order Decapoda; family Parastacidae; genus Cherax; species Cherax destructor. The sequence goes on from WNWK01003651.1 coordinate 127,577, forward strand.
CTGTTAGTACTGTTACTGTTAGTAACTGTTAGTACTATTACTGTTAATACTGAAGTATACCTGGTGAGGGTTTCGGGGGTCAACGCCCCCGCAAACCCGGTCTGTGACGAGGCCTCATGGTGGATCAGGGCCTGATCAACCAGGCTGTTGCTGTTGGCCACGCAACCCGACGTACGAACTACAGCCCGGCTGGTCAGGTTCTGACTTTAGGTTCCTGTCCAGCGCCTTCTTGAAGACAGCCAAGGGTCTGTTGGTAATCCCCCTTATGTATGCTGAAAGGCAGTCTTGGGCCCCCTGACACTTAATGCGTTCTCTTATCGTGCTAGTGGCACCCCTACTACTACTGTTAGTACTACTACCGTTAGTACTACTACTGTTAATAATACAGTGCTTCATGTTGGTAGTAGAGGTCTATGCACAAGACAATTGAACCAGCACCCTTTTTACCCCTCACTCAGGCTCGTTAAACATTTTTAGCCATTCTTTACGAGAACACACAAAAAAATCCCCCTCTAAAAAGTGACAATATGGGTATTGTGAGTTATGAGTGAGGGGTTCAAGTGAGGGTCTTCCTTCACCCTCCCCCCTTCTCTGGTAGACTCCCATCCTTCCCTTCCCATCACTCACTACCTGCTTATCCATCATCCCCCCCCCCCCTTCTTTCCCCTCGCTCCTTCACCGTCCCCCACCCGCATCTCGCTCCCCCACCCGCATCTCGCTCCCCCCACCCGCATCTCTCCCCCACCCGCATCTCGCTCCCTCACCTCTTAAACCCCCCTCCTTCCCCAACTAATCACTTCTCTTGTTGGTGAGTTTTGTTCCCACAATGTGTCTTACAGATAGGGTATTATGTAATGTATGACCCCTATGGATTTAGCGCTTCCCCGTGACAGTAATATAGCGTAGATTAGCTGCGCCTTGCTTACGTTCCTTAGTTAACACTAAAATATCTGCTAAAACTCCCCCTTTGTAATAGATTAATTTGCCAGGCTGTATGGATATATGGGGCTTCGGGCCTCCAGCAGCAACAGCCTGGTTGACCAGGCAAGCACCAGACTAGCCTGCCCCATGGCCGGGCTCCTGGAATATAAAAAACTCCCGGAACTCAATGGATAATATATTTAGTCAAATTCTGGTATAGTTTGCAGAGGAGGATACAATGCAATGATTTGTGTCCTAGCTATGTTGAATATGAGGATGGGGGAAGGTTGAGGACGAGTACTGCCTTGGGGGGGGGCAGGTTTTCACTGTGGCATCCTCTGACTGTTGGCAGATCCACTTCACATTCAGGGTAGTGATGGCATCCTTTTCGTTGGAGTATTTTACAGCGTCTGCTGAACTTTTTGCTTTCGTTAGTATACAACAATATATTAGTCTGAACAAGAGACTTAAGAGAATCATATTTTCTCTGTATATTTACGTGTATATAATTATTTGTATATTAATGCAGATTTTCTAGAAAAGGAGTAAGATGTCTGGCAGCGGGAAGTGTTTGAAAAGAAGTTTGACGTTAAAATATGCACGTTTTTACCCACCCCTTACTGCCACCATAATCTGCCAGCGCCTACAAAAAAACTATCCTGTCAGCAGGAAAAACGTCTGAACATTGTTGATTACGAGAATAAGCTATTATCTGCCTGGGTGGTGGTGTATTCTAAAGCTGTTACGTCTAGCACGCCAACTGGTGCTTCCTGTGGCGGTGCGGGTGGCTGGCTGGGGTGGTGGTGCTTCATGAATGACTGCTTGTGGGGGTGACGGTTGTGAAGATAGTAGTGGTTGTGAGAATGATGATTGTGGGGTTGGTGAGTGGTGGCAAAAACGTACTGGAGTGAGAGATATGGGTGGAGGTATAAAATAGGTCCTGTGAGAAAAGGAGTCACGGGCACAGTTAAAGAACACAGTGTCAACATCCGTGGGCCTAGACAATTGGATTTACTACTGGCTGATGTTAGAAATATTGCTAGAATAAATATAAAAGTTCAAAAACTTTATCACCATCACCAAATTCCAGATCAAGCAGACTGTAATGGCTGTGTGGGCCAGCGGGCCACTAACAGCAACAGCCTGGTTGAATAAATGGAAAGGCAATCACTAGAGAAGCCTGACCCCAGGCATGGCTGCTAAGTTAGAAAATCCTTCTAAATCAGTTACTAATGCAATGTTAAAACATAAGAAAGAAAGAACACAGCAGCAGGCCTACTGGCCTATATGGGGCAGGTAAAATGACCCACCTAGTCAGGTCAGACCACATCCATTTAAGGAGCACGGGATCAGACCTATTAGCACAAGCTAGTCGGGTCCATCTCACACCCACTCATGTATTTAGCTAACCTATTTTAAAACTACACAACGTTTTAGCAGGTGCCACATCAACCAGGCTGTGATGGATATGTGGGGCAGCGGGCCTCCAGCAGCAACAGCCTGGTTGACCAGGCAAGCACCAGACGAGCCTGGCCGGGCTCTTCAAAGGTATATCAAAAGTATATCTATGACGGTACTCGGGAGTTTGTTCCACTCATCGACAACTCTATTACCAAACCAATGCTTTCCTATATCCTTCCTGAATCTGAATTTTTCCAACTTAAAACCATTGCTACGAGTCCTGTCTTGGCTAGGTATTTTTAGCACGCTATTTACATCCCCTTTATTTATTCCTGTTTTCCATTTATACACCTCAATCATATCTCCCTAATTCTACGTCTTTCTAGAGAGTGCAGATTCAGGGCCCTCAGTCTGTCCTCATAGGGAAGATTTCTGATACATGGAATCAACTTAGTCATCCTCCTTTGTACGTTTTCCAGAGCATTTATATCCATTCTGTAATACGGTGACCAAAACTGTGCAGTATAATCTAGATGAGGCCTAACCAAGGATATATAGAGTTGAAGAACAACCTGAGGACTCCTATTATTTATGCTTCTTGATATGAAGCCAAGGATTCTGTTCGCTTTATTGCGAACACTTATGCACTGCTGTCTTGGTTTTAGATTACTGCTAACCAGAACTCCTAAATCCTTTTCGCAATCAGTAGTATTAAGATCTACATTATATAGTTTATATGTGGCATGGTTATTGTCCTGTCCAGTGTTTACAACTTGAGCTTTGTCCAAGGCCGGGCTCAGGGAGTAGATAAACCCTTGAAACTCGTCAGAGGTAAACGTAAGCTTATTTAGGCACAGGTACAATTATCATATATAGTATAAATTACCTAAGTGACATTTCCATTGGGGTCCTTGTAATATCTTATTATTTAAACCTTAAATGTTAAAACAGCTAAGTAACTCAGCTGTGTGAAAATCAGTTACAATAAAGAGATGTACACTAGGAATAAGGTAAACTGAGTTATTTACATTAACATTAAAGAGTATCAAGTTACAGTAATAAGTAAGAATGTTAGCTATAAACCACTATCCTAACTCTTTGTATATTAAAGCATTAAAGGTATATTAAAAAAAACTAAATAACTAAATGGTTCAGATGCTTTCCAAATAAAATAAAAAAAATTACCAGTCTAATATTATTGACTGAGTTTCCCACGGGACGTGGCAGACACCCGCACGCCCCTTTCCCCACGCCAAGTCTACTCACCTTTCCCCCAGTTAACCATCATCCCCATTTCCGGTCATACAAAACGCAGATTTCCTATCTTTCTCATAATTCAAATCACTTTCATTATCGTTATTTCCATTAGCTTCCCTCTTTCCCCGACCCTATTATCTGTTATATCTGCTAGGGCCTCTTATCTGTTGTATCTGCTAGTGCCTATTAAGTTGTATCTGCTATGGGTTTCAGGGATTATCGCTCCCGCTGTCAGGGGTCCCTCTAATCATACATATCCCACTTTCGTTTCATGAAATCCACTGTATTTCCCCTTTCTCCTTCCAACACACACTGTTATCTGTTAGTGGTTCTCTGTGTTATCTTTCCCACGGCCCGGATCTTTCAAAACACAATGAGGCTAATGCTACAACGGCCAGGAAGATGAGCGGGTGGATAATAAATCTCAAAATAAGGGAAATAGTGCCAATGGTGACACTCCTTAAATCACTTATGCTCTCTCTCTTATAATATTGTTCAGTATTGACGGCTCCTTTTAGGGCAGGAGAGATTTCACAGCTGGAACAGATCGTTTACGGTCCTCCTAGAGCCAATAAAGCATTTCAATTATTGGAAACTCCTTAAAGTCCTAAATATGTACTCGCTGGAGCAGAGAAGACAGATGATAATATATACCTGGAAAGTATTAAGAGCCGTGTCCCAGATATTCACAGTTATAAGAGGAGAGAGAGAGACATGATAATATATACTTGGAAAGTACTTGAGGGCCTGGTCCCAAATCTGCACACTGCCATAACAACATACTGGAGTGAGAGATATGGGAGGAAGTGTAAAATAAACCCAGTGAGGAGCAGGGGTGCGGTGGGGACAATACGGGAGCACTGTATTAACATCCGGGGTCCCAGACTATTCAACATCTTACCAGAAGATATCAGAAACACGGCTGGAACCAGTGTAGAAGCCTTCAAGAGGAAATTGGACAAGTATCTTCATCGGGTGCCAGATCAACCAGGCTGTGATGATTATGTGGGGCAGCGGGCCTCCAACAGCAACAGCCTGGTTGACCAGGCAAGCACCAGACAAGCCTGGCCCATGGTTGGGCTCAGAGAGTAGATAAACTCTTCAAAGGTATATAGGAAAGAGGTGTGTGTGTAATTAATTAATTAATTAATTAATTAATCTGCCATCTTACGTATTCCCGAGACCTTATCTTTATACCTTTAAGTTTATTTTTTTTAAACTCCTGGAACCCGGCCATGGGCCAGCCTCGTCTGGTGGTTGCCTGGTCAACTAGACTGTTGCCACTGTAAAAAAAAAAAGGGAGGGAGGTTCCATTTCACATCAATTTAACGGGATAAAACCTCCTTGGTTAGTTGCTCTGACTACCTTCACACTGGATGGTTGTCTACCAACCTTCACAGTGGTAAAGCTCTTGCTTCACGCACGGAGGGGCCGGGTTCAATTCCCGGTGGGGCAGAAACATTTCGAAGTGTTTCCTTACACACACATACACACACATACATACAACAGGCCTAGTGTCTAATTGACATGTGCCTAGGACAAAATGGTACTAACTAACACAACCCGCACATATAAAAGGTAGGAGCTAGACGAGTTTGCCGATTGGACCATTTACAAAGGCACACTGTGACTTTGTAAATGGTCCAAGTCGGGCCGAAACGTCGTCGTAAGCTCCTCCCTTTTATATGTGCGGGTTGTGTGTGTATTGTTCCAGTCACGGTATTGTGCCTTTTTTGTTATTCACACTGGATGGTTGTCTTACCAACCTTCACACTGGATGGTTGTCTTGCCAACCTTCACACTGGATGGTTGTCTTACCAACCTTCACACTGGATGGTTGTCTTACCAACCTTCACACTGGATGGTTGTCTTGCCAACCTTCACACTGGATGGTTGTCTTGCCAACCTTCACACTGGATGGTTGTCTTGCCAACCTTCACACTGGATGGTTGTCTTGCCAACCTTCACACTGGATGGTTGTCTTGCCAACCTTCACACTGGATGGTTGTCTTGCCAACCTTCACACTGGATGGTTGTCTTGCCAACCTTCACACTGGATGGTTGTCTTGCCAACCTTCACACTGGATGGTTGTCTTGCCAACCTTCACACTGGATGGTTGTCTTGCCAACCTTCACACTGGATGGTTGTCTTGCCAACCTTCACACTGGATGGTTGTCTTGCCAACCTTCACACTGGATGGTTGTCTTGCCAACCTTCACACTGGATGGTTGTCTTGCCAACCTTCACACTGGATGGTTGTCTTGCCAACCTTCACACTGGATGGTTGTCTTGCCAACCTTCACACTGGATGGTTGTCTTGCCAACCTTCACACTGGATGGTTGTCTTGCCAACCTTCACACTGGATGGTTGTCTTGCCAACCTTCACACTGGATGGTTGTCTTGCCAACCTTCACACTGGATGGTTGTCTTGCCAACCTTCACACTGGATGGTTGTCTTGCCAACCTTCACACTGGATGGTTGTCTTGCCAACCTTCACACTGGATGGTTGTCTTGCCAACCTTCACACTGGATGGTTGTCTTGCCAACCTTCACACTGGATGGTTGTCTTGCCAACCTTCACACTGGATGGTTGTCTTGCCAACCTTCACACTGGATGGTTGTCTTGCCAACCTTCACACTGGATGGTTGTCTTGCCAACCTTCACACTGGATGGTTGTCTTGCCAACCTTCACACTGGATGGTTGTCTTGCCAACCTTCACACTGGATGGTTGTCTTGCCAACCTTCACACTGGATGGTTGTCTTGCCAACCTTCACACTGGATGGTTGTCTTGCCAACCTTCACACTGGATGGTTGTCTTGCCAACCTTCACACTGGATGGTTGTCTTGCCAACCTTCACACTGGATGGTTGTCTTGCCAACCTTCACACTGGATGGTTGTCTTGCCAACCTTCACACTGGATGGTTGTCTTGCCAACCTTCACACTGGATGGTTGTCTTGCCAACCTTCACACTGGAGTATCAAGACTCACCTGGAAGTTTGTTTAACTTACACTGATGGTTGGTCAGCCCAACTTCACACCCGGATTAGCTTTAGCTTACTGGAGTAGAAAATTCCAATAAGTCAGAGGTTTATCTTAGCTTCAGATGGTTGTTTGCAGTGGCACACGGATGGGCTGCCAACTTCAGATGGTGGATGTCTTTCCAACTGCACCTGATGGTTGTCTGCCAAACTTACACTGATAGTTGTCTTGCCAACCTCACACTGGTGGTTGTCTTGGAACTACAACGATGGTTGTCTGAACTCACACTGATGGTTGTCTTCCAACTGTCAACTGGATGGTTGTCTTGCCAATTCCTATCTCCTGTATGGTTGTCTTCCAACTTCCCTGATAGTTGCTTGTCCAACTTCACACTGATGTTGCTCTTGCCAACTTCACACTTGGATGAGTTGTCTTGCCAACTTCCACTGGATGGTTTCTTGCCAACAACTTGATGGATGCTTGCCGAGCCACTGGATGGTTGTCTGCCAGCCTCTCACTGGATGGTTGCTGCCACCACCTGGATGGTTGTCTGCCATTTGTTGGCCTCACACTGGATGGTTGCCTTGCCAGCTCACACTGGATGTTGTTGCAACCTTCACACTGGATGGTTGTCTTGCAAGCTTCACACTGATGTGCTTGCCAGCTTCACACTGGATAGTGTCTTGCCAGACCTTCACACTGGATGGTTGTCTTGCCAACCTTCACACTGGATGGTTGTCTTGCCAACCTTCACACTGGATGGTTGTCTTGCCAACCTTCACACTGGATGGTTGTCTTGCCAACCTTCACACTGGATGGTTGTCTTGCCAACCTTCACACTGGATGGTTGTCTTGCCAACCTTCACACTGGATGGTTGTCTTGCCAACCTTCACACTGGATGGTTGTCTTGCCAACCTTCACACTGGATGGTTGTCTTGCCAACCTTCACACTGGATGGTTGTCTTGCCAACCTTCACACTGGATGGTTGTCTTGCCAACCTTCACACTGGAGAAAACAAGACTACCAGGTACAAGTTTTTTTTAAATAAATTGACAGGTCAGGCAAGCACCAGACCAACCTGGTCTAAGACTGGGCTTAGGGAGTAGAAAAATTCTCGAAATAAGTCAGAGGTTTATCTAAGGTCAGATATTGTTTGCTGTGGCACCAAGGGCAAGGTAATGCAGATGGTGTGGGACATGTCTTTTCCCTGGCACCTCGAGTCTCCATCAAATAGTACATCTGATCATTTTTCACCAGAGGAGCCTGGCCCATGGTCGGGCTCTGGGAATAGAAAAACACTCGGAACTCATCAAAGGTAAATCCCATGACTGTAACTTAAGAGGTGCGTGAATTTCCCTATCTCCTAGTATGTTTATTTTTCCCCTATAATCTACCTTGTCCATAATTACTATCGCATTTGCTTTGTCTGCTTTTGTAAGGTGAAGTCCAGGATCCTTCCTTAATTCATGGTATAACTTAACAAATCTTTGATGACAGTTGCCGGAGCCCGGCCATGGGCCAGGCTCGTCTGGTGTTAGTCACCACCCCTGCGGCCGTGTCTCATTTTTGGCCTCCTGGTTGATGGCCTGATCAGTCAAGGTGTTGGTGCTAACCTCATGCAGTTCATCATAGTCACAAGAGCCCGGCTTACAAAGAACTGACTTGAGGAACTCTCCAGGTGCCTCTTTAAGACAGTCAGAGACTTGCGGGTAATTTCTCTTATACTTTTGAAGAGTTTCGAGAGTATCTAGTCTCTGAGCCCGGCCATGGGCCAGGCTCGTCTGGTGCTTGCCTGGTCAACCAGGCTGTTGCTGCTGGAGGCCCGCTGCCCCACATATCCATCACAGCCTGGTTGATCTGGCACCTGGTGAAGATATTTGTCCAGTTTCCTCTTGAAGGCTTCTACACTGGTTCCAGCCGTGTTTCTGATATCTTCTGGTAAGATGTTGAATAGTCTGGGACCCCGAATGTTAATACAGTGCTCCCGTATTGTCCCCACCGCACCCCTGCTCCTCACTGGGTTTATTTTACACTTTCTCCCATATCTCTCACTCCAATATGTTATGGAAGGCTGATGAAAAGTCAACATTGTGTACTGTTAAATGCAAAAGGCATTTTGCACCGTTGTTGACGGCATTTTGCACCGTTGTTGACGGCATTTTGCACCGTTGTTGACGGCATTTTGCACCATTGTTGACGGCATTTTGCACCGTTGTTGACGGCATTTTGCAAGGTATATCAAAGGTTGTTGAGGGCATTTTACACCATTGTTTCACGAGGCAGGAACATGTACTATCATATCTGTGCTTTCCTGGTTGTTTGTATGGGATAAATCATAGCTCTTGGCCCCATCCAACTCGCATCGACTAGTTTCTGATTTCTGGCCTCCAGAACACGATCGTATCTACACTTGAAACTGTGTATGGTATTTGGCGTATGCGCAACTATGTAAGGAGCGGTATACGTGCATAGTTGTGCTTGCGGGGCTTGAGTACTAGCTCCTGGCTCGTGTAGTGGTGGTTTGGAGAGCAAAAAAGGCAAGCAGGGTGCGGCACATAAGAACATAAGAACATAAGAAAGGAGGAACACTGCAGCAGGCCTGTTGGCCCATACTAGGCACGTCCTTCACATTCCATCCCACTAACAGAATATTTGTTCAACCTAATTTTCATGCTGCCCAAGAAATGAGCTTTGATAATTTTATTTACTCATGTGCAATTCCCAATCAAATCCAACCCCTTTCACTCATGAATTTATCCAACCTAAATTTAAAACTACACCGGACCTGGTTCTGGGAGTCCCAACAGATAATGTATTCCTGGGACTACAGTCTGATCCGGTGACATCCTACACGCCTGTTCTCTGGTTATACTGCTGCTACTGCTGTAGGATGGTGTATGTGATAGCTGTGCTGCTGCAGTAGGATGGTGACTGTTGTTGTTGCTGCTATTGTATGTGATGGCTATGATGCTGGTGTTAGTGTTGCTGCAGGAGAGTAGTTATGCTGCTGTTATATTGCTACAGAAAGTGGTTATGCTGCTCTGCTGCTGCTGCTGTTTTCAAGAGAACTTAACAAATTTCTTAATTATATGCGTTCCTGATCAGCCTGGCTGTGATTTAAGAACATAAGAAAGGAGGAACACTGCAGCAGGCCTGTTGGCCCATACTAGGCAGGTCCTTCACAATCCGTCCCACTAACAGAATATTTGCTCAACCCAATTTTCAATGCTACCCAAGAAATAAGCTTTGACAATTCTACCCACTCATGCGCGAGTCCCACTCAAATCCAACCCCTCTCACTCATGAATTTATCCAACCTAAATTTGAAACTACCCAAGGTCCTAGCTTCAATAACCCTACTAGGCAGACTGTTCCACTCATCAACTACCCTATTTCCAAACCAATACTTTCCTATATCCTTTCTAAATCTAAACTTATCTAACTTGAATCCATTATTGCGGGTTCTCTCTTGGAGAGATATCCTCAAGACCTTATTTATATCCCCTTTGTTAATACCCATTTTCCACTTGTATACCTCGATCATGTCTCCTCATTCAATACGTCTTACAGTGAATGTAATTTTAGGGTCTTCAATCTTCTTCGTAAGGAAGATTTCTAATGCTATGTAATAATTTAGTCATTCTACGCTGAATGTTTTCAACGAATTTATGTCCATTCTGTAATATGGATACCAGAACTGAGCTGCGTAATCTAGGTGAGGCCTTTACTAATGATGTATAAAGCTGTAATATAACCTCTGGACTTCTGTTGCTAACACTTCTTGATATAAATCCCAGTAATCTATTTGCCTTATTACGTACGCTTAGGCATTGCTGTCTTGGTTTAAGGTTGCTGCTTACCATCACATAAGAACATAAGAAAGGAGGAACACTGCAGCAGGCCTGTTGGCCCATTCTAGGCAGGTCCTTCACATTCCATCCCACCAACAGAATATTTGTTCAACCTAATTTTCAATGCTACCCAAAAATAAGCTTGATAATTTTATTTACTCATGTGCAATTCCCACTCAAATCCAACCCTTTCACTCATGAATTTATCCAACCTAAATTTAAAACTACCCAAGGTCCTTGCTTCAATAACCCTACTAGGCAGACTGTTCCATTCATCAACTACCCTATTTCCAAACCAAGTCCTTCTCGCAATCTGTATGGCTAAGTTCTACGTTATTTAACTTATAAGTGCTTGGGTTATGGACACTCCCGAGCTTCAGAACCTTGCATTTATCTACATTGAACTGCATCTGCCACTTTTCTGACCACGAATTAAGTTTGTCTAAATCTTCCTGAAGTTCTATGACATCTATGTTTGAATCAATTATCCTACCTATCTTCGTATAACAAAGGGGATATAAATAAGGTCTTGAGGGTATCTCTCCAAGAGAGAACCCGCAATAATGGATTCAAGTTAGATAAGTTTAGATTTAGAAAGGATATAGAACATAAGAACATAAGAACATAAGAAAGGAGGAACACTGCAGCAGGCCTGTTGGCCCATACTAGGCAAGTCCTTCACAATCCGTCCCACTAACAGAATATTTGCTCAACCCAATTTTCAATGCTACCCAAGAAATAAGCTTTGACAATTCTACCCACTCATGCGCAGTCCCACTCAAATCCAACCCCTCTCACTCATGAATTTATCCAACCTAAATTTGAAACTACCCAAGGTCCTAGCTTCAATAACCCTACTAGGCAGACTGTTCCACTCATCAACTACCCTATTTCCAAACCAATACTTTCCTATATCCTTTCTAAATCTAAACTTATCTAACTTGAATCCATTATTGCGGTTCTCTCTTGGAGAGATATCCTCAAGACCTTATTTATATCCCCTTTGTTAATACCCATTTTCCACTTGTATACCTCGATCATGTCTCCCTCATTCTACGTCTTACAAGTGAATGTAATTTTAGGGTCTTCAATCTTTCTTCGTAAGGAAGATTTCTAATGCTATGTATTAATTTAGTCATTCTACGCTGAATGTTTTCTAACGAATTTATGTCCATTCTGTAATATGGAGACCAGAACTGAGCTGCGTAATCTAGGTGAGGCCTTACTAATGATGTATAAAGCTGTAATATAACCTCTGGACTTCTGTTGCTAACACTTCTTGATATAAATCCCAGTAATCTATTTGCCTTATTACGTACGCTTAGGCATTGCTGTCTTGGTTTAAGGTTGCTGCTTACCATCACCCCCAAGTCCTTCTCGCAATCTGTATGGCTAAGTTCTACGTTATTTAACTTATAAGTGCTTGGGTTATGGACACTCCCGAGCTTCAGAACCTTGCATTTATCTACATTGAACTGCATCTGCCACTTTTCTGACCACGAATTAAGTTTGTCTAAATCTTCCTGAAGTTCTATGACATCTATGTTTGAATCAATTATCCTACCTATCTTCGTGTCGTCGGCGAATTTGCTCATATCACTAGTAATTCCCTCATCAAGGTCATTGATATATATTATAAATAACAATGGGCCTAAGACTGATCCCTGTGGAACACCACTTGTTACAAGTCCCCATTCGGATTTAACCCCATTTATGCACACTCTCTGCTTCCTATTGGTGAGCCATGACTCGATCCATGACAGCACTTTTCCCCAATGCCATGAGCTGCCACTTTCTTTAACAGTCTCTGGTGCGGTACTCTATCAAAAGCCTTACTAAAGTCTAAATAAACAATATCGAATTCTTTATCGTGATCAACAGCCTCAAAAGCTTTACTGAAGAAGGTTAATAAATTAGATAGGCAGGAACGGCCCCTCGTGAATCCATGCTGGGTATCATTAATCAAATTATGGTTATCTAGATGGCTTCTAATAATATCAGCTATAATTGACTCTAGTAATTTGCCTACAATTGAGGTCAGGCTTATTGGGCGGTAGTTTGACGGTAGTGACTTGTCCCCTGCTTTAAAAATAGGAATTACATTAGCCATCTTCCACATATCAGACACTACACCTGTTTGAAGAGATAAATTAAAAATGTTAGATATTGGTTCACAGAGTTCCATTTTGCATTCCTAAGAACCCTTGCAAAAAGCTCATCAGGACCCGGCGATTTATTTTGTTTCAGTCTGTCCAGCTGTTTCATAATCATTTCGCTAGTGACTGTGATATTACATAATTTATCTTCTTCTGGGCCTCTGTAAAAATTAATTACTGGGATATTATTAATGTCTTCCTGTGTGAAAACCGAGAGAAAATAATTATTAAAAATAGAGCACATATCATTCTCCTTGTCAGTAAGATGCCCAAAGTTATTTTTAAGGGGACCTATCTTATCCCTAACTTTTGTTCTATAAACCTGGAAAAACTTTTGGGTTAGTTTTGAATCCCTAGCAACTTTAATTTCATAGTCCCGTTTAGATTTTCTTATTCCCTTTTAACGTCCTCTTAATGTCAGTATACTGATTTATAAGATGACCCTCACCTCTTTTTATGCGCCTATAAATTCCTTTCTTCTGCCCTAAAAGATATTTGAGCCTATTATTCATCCATTTTGGGTCATTTCTACTTGATCTAATTTCTTTATACGGGATAAATGTTCTTTGGGCAGCCTGTATAGTGTTAAGAAAACTGTCATATTGATACCTCTCTTCTTCACCCCAGTCCACAGTTGATAAGTGTTCTCTAAGTCCATTATAATCTGCTAAGCGAAAATCTGGGACCATTACTGAATTATCCCTACTATCATACATCCATTCAATGCTAAAGGTAATTGACTTGTGGTCGCTTGAGCCGAGTTCCTCTGTAATTTCTAAATTATTGACAAGGGTTTCCTTGCTTGCCAGAACCAAGTCAAGCAGGTTATTTCCCCTTGTAGGTTCTGTTACAAACTGCTTCAAAAAGCAATCCTGAACTACTTCTAAAAAGTAGTTGGTTTGGAAATAGGGTAGTTGATGAGTGGAACAGTCTGCCTAGTAGGGTTATTGAAGCAAGGACCTTGGGTAGTTTTAAATTTAGGTTGGATAAATTCATGAGTGAAAGGGGTTGGATTTGAGTGGGAATTGCACATGAGTAAATAAAATTATCAAAGCTTATTTCTTGGGTAGCATTGAAAATTAGGTTGAACAAATATTCTGTTAGTGGGATGGAATGTGAAGGACCTGCCTAGAATGGGCCAACAGGCCTGCTGCAGTGTTCCTCCTTTCTTATGTTCTTATGTTCTTATGTGTCGTCGGCGAATTTGCTCATATCACTAGTAATTCCCTCATCAAGGTCATTGATATATATTATAAATAACAATGGGCCTAAGACTGATCCCTGTGGAACACCACTTGTTACAAGTCCCCATTCGGATTTAACCCCATTTATGCACACTCTCTGCTTCCTATTGGTGAGCCATGACTCGATCCATGACAGCACTTTTCCCCCAATGCCATGAGCTGCCACTTTCTTTAACAGTCTCTGGTGCGGTACTCTATCAAAAGCCTTACTAAAGTCTAAATAAACAATATCGAATTCTTTATCGTGATCAACAGCCTCAAAAGCTTTACTGAAGAAGGTTAATAAATTAGATAGGCAGGAACGGCCCCTCGTGAATCCATGCTGGGTATCATTAATCAAATTATGGTTATCTAGATGGCTTCTAATAATATCAGCTATAATTGACTCTAGTAATTTGCCTACAATTGAGGTCAGGCTTATTGGGCGGTAGTTTGACGGTAGTGACTTGTCCCCTGCTTTAAAAATAGGAATTACATTAGCCATCTTCCACATATCAGACACTACACCTGTTTGAAGAGATAAATTAAAAATGTTAGATATTGGTTCACAGAGTTCCATTTTGCATTCCTTAAGAACCCTTGCAAAAGCTCATCAGGACCCGGCGATTTATTTTGTTTCAGTCGGTCCAGCTGTTTCATAATCATTTCGCTAGTGACTGTGATATTACATAATTTATCTTCTTCTGGGCCTCTGTAAAAATTAATTACTGGGATATTATTAATGTCTTCCTGTGTGAAAACCGAGAGAAAATAATTATTAAAAATAGAGCACATATCATTCTCCTTGTCAGTAAGATGCCCAAAGTTATTTTTAAGGGGACCTATCTTATCCCTAACTTTTGTTCTATAAACCTGGAAAAACTTTTGGGTTAGTTTTTGAATCCCTAGCAACTTTAATTTCATAGTCCCGTTTAGCTTTTCTTATTCCCTTTTTAACGTCCCTCTTAATGTCAGTATACTGATTTATAAGATGATCCTCACCTCTTTTTATGCACCTATAAATTCCTTTCTTCTGCCCTAAAAGATATTTGAGCCTATTATTCATCCATTTTGGGTCATTTCTACTTGATCTAATTTCTTTATATGGGATAAATGTTCTTTGGGCAGCCTGTATAGTGTTAAGAAAACTGTCATATTGATACCTCTCTTCTTCACCCCAGTCCACAGTTGATAAGTGTTCTCTAAGTCCATTATAATCTGCTAAGCGAAAATCTAGGACCATTACTGAATTATCCCTACTATCATACATCCATTCAATGCTAAAGGTAATTGACTTGTGGTCGCTTGAGCCGAGTTCCTCTGTAATTTCTAAATTATTAACAAGGGTTTCCTTGCTTGCCAGAACCAAGTCAAGTAGGTTATTTCCCCTTGTAGGTTCTGTTACAAACTGCTTCAAAAAGCAATCCTGAACTACTTCTAAAAAGTCGTTAGATTCTAAATTCCCTGTCATGAAATTCCAATCAATCTGACTAAAGTTAAAGTCCCCTAGAATTACTACGTTATCGTGTCTTGTGGCCTTAACAATTTCCTCCCAAAGTAGTCTCCCTTGTTCCCTATCTAAGTTTGGAGGACGGTAAATCACGCCTAAAATCAATTTTTCACACCCTCTGAAAATTCTATCCAGACAGACTCTGTATGTGTTAATTCAGACTTTATACCCGTTTTTATGCAACAATTTAAATGATCACGGACATAGAGTGCCACCCACCCCTTTCCCGATACTTCTGTCTACTTGGAACAATTTAAAACCCTGAATGTGACATTCGGCAGGCAAGTCCCGATTTTTCATATTAAACCATGTCTCAGTTATTGCAAAACATCAATATTACCCGTACTTGCAACTAATCTCAACTCGTCCATCTTATTCCTAGCACTACGACTATTGGTGTAATATATATTTAGAGACTCTCCTTTCTCTTTACCCTTCCTGCTCATCTCTGTTTTTCCACTATACCTATTACTGTCCTTGTCATCTAGTGTCACTAGCTTTCCACTATCCACCTTATTCTGCCTATTACTAGTTATCCTACAACTTATAATATTACTACACTGGGACTTCTCTGTTTTCCCCCCAAAACCCATACCACTAACTATTTCTAGTTTAAAGCCCTAACAGCTCCCTCCACTGCAGTTGCCAGTGCCCCCACCCCAGACCTGGATAAGTGAACCCCATCCCTGGCATACATGTCATTTCTGCCATAGAAGAGGTCCCAGTTGTCAATGAATGTTACTGAATTTTCCTTACAGTATTTGTCCAGCCAGCAATTGACACCAATTGCCCTGGACAGCCATTCATTTCCAACTCCTCTCCTTGGCAAAATACCACATATGACAGGGTTCCCACCCTTCTTCCTAATTATGTCTATTGCTGACCTAAACCTGCTAGTCAGGTCCTCACTCCTACGTCTGCCAACATCGTTGCCTCCAGCACTGAGACAGATAATAGGATTGCTCCCATTACCTCTCATGATGTCGTCCAGACGGCTAACAATATCCTCCATCCCAGCCCCAGGAAAGCAAACCCTCTGTCTCCTACTCCTATCAATCAAACAGAAAGCCCTATCCATGTACCTAACCTGACTGTCCCCAACAACAACAATGTTTTTACCTTCCTTTGTGTCTTTCGTCGTGACGCTCCCAGGAAGACATTAATAATATCCCAAGAATTAGGTATTTTAGTGGGCCTGAAGAACATAAATTATGTAGTATCACAGTCACTAGCGAAAAGGTTATCAAACAGATAGACCGTTTGAAGCAAAATAAATCGCCAGGCCCTGATGAGCTTTTTTCAAGGGTTCTTAAGGAATGCAAAATAGAACTCTGTGAACCCTTAACTAACATTTTTAACCTATCTCTTCAAACAGGTGTAGTGCCGGATACGTGGAAGATGGCTAATGTAATTCCTATTTTTAAAGCAGGGGACAAGTCGTTACCATCAAATTACCGCCCAATAAGTCTAACATCAATTGTAGGCAAATTACTAGAGTCGATTATAGCTGATAACATAAGAAGCCATCTCGATAGGCATAATTTGATTAATGATACTCAGCATGGATTCACCAGGGCCGTTCCTGCCTAACTAATTTGTTAACTTTTTCAGTGGGGCTTTTGAGGCAGTTGATAATGATAAAGAATTCGATATCGTTTATTTGGATTTTAGTAAGGCTTTTGATAGAGTACCACATCAGAGACTGTTAAAGAAAGTGGCTGCTCATGGCATTGGGGGAAAAGTGTTGTCATGGATCGAGTCATGGCTCACCAATAGGAAGCAGAGGGTGTGCATAAATGGGGTTAAATCGGAGTGGGATCTGTAACAAGTGGCGTTCCTCAGGGATCGGTTTTGGGCCCGTTGTTGTTTATAATATATATAAATGACCTTGACGAGGGAATTTCTAGTGATATGAGCAAATTCGCTGATGACACGAAGATAGGTAGGATAATCGATTCAGACGTAGATGTCAGTGAACTACAGGAGGATTTAGACAAACTCAATTCCTGGTCAGAAAAATGGCAGATGCAGTTCAATGTAGATAAATGCAAAGTTCTAAAGCTCGGAGTGTCCATAACCCAAGCACTTATAAGTTAAATAACGTAGAACTTAGCCATACAGATTGCGAGAAGGACTTGGGGGTGATGGTAAGCAGCAACCTTAAACCAAGACAGCAATGCCTAAGCGTACGTAATAAGGCAAATAGATTACTGGGATTTATATCAAGAAGTGTTAGCAACAGAAGTCCAGACGTTATATTACAGCTTTATACATCATTAGTAAGGCCTCACCTAGATTACGCAGCTCAGTTCTGGTCTCCATATTACAGAATGGACATAAATTCGTTAGAAAACATTCAGCGTAGAATGACTAAATTAATACATAGCATTAGAAATCTTCCTTACGAAGAAAGATTGAAGACCCTTAAATTACATTCACTTGTAAGACGTAGAATGAGGGAGACATGATCGAGGTATACAAGTGGAAAATGGGTATTAACAAAGGGGATATAAATAAGGTCTTGAGGATATCTCTCCAAGAGAGAACCCGCAATAATGGATTCAAGTTAGATAAGTTTAGATTTAGAAAGGATATAGGAAAGTATTGGTTTGGAAATAGGGTAGTTGATGAATGGAACAGTCTGCCTAGTAGGGTTATTGAAGCAAGGACCTTGGGTAGTTTTAAATTTAGGTTGGATAAATTCATGAGTGAAAGGGGTTGGATTTGAGTGGGAATTGCACATGAGTAAATAAAATTATCAAAGCTTATTTTTTGGGTAGCATTGAAAATTAGGTTGAACAAATATTCTGTTGGTGGGATGGAATGTGAAGGACCTGCCTAGAATGGGCCAACAGGCCTGCTGCAGTGTTCCTCCTTTCTTATGTTCTTATGTTCTTAAGTCGACTCACATTCATCGGGTAGCACGGAGAATGGGTTCGATGTTTCCACAACATTCTCCTGGGTCTTCGTTGTTTCTACCTCTCCACCCGTCCTCTTGAGCCTTAACTTTGTCCCATGCGTTTTAGCCACTGTCCAGGTTCCTTTCCTGGCTTGAGGATTCTCAACAGGAGGATTACTACGAATCCTCTTGTTTTCCTCAGTCAGTCGCTGTATCTCAAGCTTAGCTACCCTCAGTTCTTCCTTCAGCTGCTGGTAGAGTAGCTCAAGAGAGGACATCTTCTTCAGATTGACAGAGAGCACACAAGACACGTCTTCACTGAGTTAAGTCAGGTCCACCACTGGACCTTCAATGAAAGAAGGTATAGCGATACCGACATATGGATGAAAACACGAGGCACATGGCCACTCCAGGACCTGTTAGCTATTTCGTCCAAGAATCCGCCATAGTTCAATAAGTGAGAGGATGCTATGGTGCAAACTGCCCGGCTTCCAAGGTGTACAAAGTCACACGAGCATCAAACTGAACATGTAAAGTAAAACCCTGCAGTTACCAGGGTCTTGGTACCTTCTGAGTGACCAAGGTTCCACCACCCCAAACTCCTACAGTAAACCTGTGTCCTTAAGGACAAGTTTATTGGATAAGTTTTACTACACAAATTTAGGTGGTTAAGACCTTTTGAGTGACCAAGTATGGTGCTCATGTGACTTGTTACCTTCCTGTTGAAAGCAGGACAATTTGCAGCATAGCATTCTCTTTTCCTGGACTATGGCAGATATTTGGATGAAATATTTAGGTTCTGGAGGGATATGTGCCTTTATTCGGGAAATTTCGAAGTTTCTTTGTAATGACGACTTCCATTATTATATTTTTTCCTATTGGGATATGATTTACATATATCGCAATTATATAATTTGCATTTCGTAAACTGTGAATTTGCAAGTGATGTATAATTTCTAGATTGGTACCAGAGATGGAACCAACTGTAACCAAGTTGATAAAATAAAAATGCATCATAGGGATGCAAGTATTTTTGTCTCAGGATGGTTGAAAGGCAGTGGTGGAGGCAAAAGTCAATACACAGCTTCAAGACAAGATATGATGAGGCCCAGCAGACTAGAAATCAATAATGTCGATCAAAGTATGACGCGGAACCAGGAGCTGAGTATCAACCACACCCCTCGCAAGCATATTTGTGTACACACGCCGTACATACTCTAATGGTGTGATCATGGCCAGGTCTCTGACCTGACCTCCTAGCTGACTGTTAGGTAGATTGCTGCTCGCATTCCTGCTTTTATCGCTTTCATTTTACTATCTGTTAGGCTGTTTAAAGTGGATTGGACTGAACGTGTTTGGCAACACCTGCCTTTAATAGCAGCACTCCTCTGGCTGGCCCCCCCCCTCCCCTCTTCTGGCTGTTGCGTGCGAGTCTGTTATTAAGAGTTGCATTTCTTGCATCTTAGGTAGTAAGAAGGGCAGTAAAATGCAACACTGCTTGGACAGGTTGATGTGACCAGGGGAGTCAGTCAACATACTAACTTTAAAGTATTGCACGAGTATTGCTCGTCACTCAAACACGACCGCTACTCTCCACAGAGTTTGTGCTCGCTCCCCGCCAGCTGTTGTGATGCGCTCACACGTTATGGTTATCACCAGGTGGGTGTGGTGAGGAAGATGTGTGATATGGATGGGTGTGAGTACCTACCAACCTATACAGTTTGAAGAGTGGATATAATCGGATATAATCAATGAAAACAGTCATTAAGAGTTTAGAGACAGGTTCCAGGATCCATAAACAGACCCCTCCCCTTCAACTGCAACGAGGCGAGTATAACTAGTGGATTACTAGTGTTTGTAAGAGTACAATATTGGTTTCTGGCTTTTTGAGCTCCATAGTATAAGTCTTGAAGCTGTGTATGTATAAACATTGAGTTCCGTCACTTCTCTACCTCCACTACAGTGAGACTAAGTTTTTTTAATCTCAGACTTGTGTTTTTAGTTTTCATCTATTTTCTATTGTATCTGGTCTTGGCATTAAAAATTGTCTTTACTCCCCTGTTATTCTCTGCGACTACCTGGTATGTCGTTGTCTTCCCCCTAGACCTCTTATTTTTTGTGCAGATTCGCCAAGTGCGTTTACATGTTCCCTTCAGTGGACCACCACCACCACCACCACCATCAACAGCTTGATTGAATAATCAACAGAGAATGCTAGGCCCAGACTGGACTGCGAGGATAGAAAAACTCTGGAAACCTGTCACAGGTGTGCTACAGGTATTCCCCCTCTGCTCTTATTATAGCAGGTTGTATCATTACCTCCCCATCTACCATAATAGTTAATGTCTTCCCCTTTCCCCTCCAGCCCTCCCCTACCTCTCTCTCTCCCACTACCATTAAACTTTATCAGCCCTCTCTATAAAATGTTATCGCCCCTATTTCTTGTAGCACCCTACTTGTATAATTGGATTACCCGCAGCTTGTCCTCTTATCTGCCTTCCCTTGTTTGTCCTCTCCTCTTCCCTCATCTCTCTTCTCCCTCCTGTCTCTTTCTCCTGCTTCTTTCCTCTTAGCTGGTCTTCCTTCCTATTTTTTTTTTTACCCACTTGGTATTGTTTCTTCTCCATGTGTTTCTTATATTGTTTGGTTGTGTGTAAGTTATCTGTTCTCTTATGTTCTGTTTTGTTCTTCATCTCATCTTTCATCACTGCGCTTTATCACTTTATTTTACCTGCCATTAATCTTGTTCCCTCCTATCATCCCGTGGCTTCCTCCCACTCTCCCTTCTATTCCATCTCCTTCCAACCTCTCCCCTTCCATCCTTTCTCTTCCCATTCAAACCCAAATACCGAAATCGATCCGTATGACAACATGAAAGTTGGCAGACGTCGCAAAATACCTCCACTAAAAAGCATTCTGAAACTTATTGAGTACGCTAACAGAACTCAGTGTCAGAGAACCCTGACTCTTCAACGCTTCATGCTTATGGGGAATTACCAACAAACCTCTGGTGGTCTTCAAGGGGGAACTGGACAAATTCCTCTAATCAGTGCCTAACCAGCCAGACTGTGGTTCCTACGTTGGACTGCGTGAGGCTAGCAGTAGCAGCCTGGTTGATCTGGCCTTGATCCTCCAGGAGGTCTGGTCTGGGACCGTGCCGCGGGAGCGTTGACCCCGGAAGAGTCCTTTAGGTATCCCAATCCTCTGTTCCATCCTCTCTCCCAGCATCCTCTGTTCCATCCTTTCTCCTAGCAGCCTCTCTTCCATCCTCTCCCCTAGCAGCCTCTCTTCCATCCTCTTCCCTAGCAGCCTCTCTTCCATCCTCTCCCCTCTTGTCTTTGGTGGCGTCCATCACAGCCTTTACGAGCCATGACGAGCAGGGAGGCCTCTTACATCTCTCTCCCTCCCTCCACCTCAGTAGTACACTCGAGGCACGACACTCGCTGTATGAATACAGGCAGCACGGCACTCGCCGTATGAATACAGGCAGCACGGCACTCGCCGTATGACTACAGGCAGCACGGCACTCGCCGTATGACTACAGGCAGCACGGCACTCGCCGTATGACTACAGGCAGCACGGCACTCGCCGTATGACTACAGGCAGCACGGCACTCGCCGTATGACTACAGGCAGCACGGCACTCGCCGTATGACTACAGGCAGCACGGCACTCGCCGTATGACTACAGGCAGCACGGCACTCGCCGTATGACTACAGGCAGCACGGCACTCGCCGTATGACTACAGGCAGCACGGCACTCGCCGTATGACTACAGGCAGCACGGCACTCGCCGTATGACTACAGGCAGCACGGCACTCGCCGTATGACTACAGGCAGCACGGCACTCGCCGTATGACTACAGGCAGCACGGCACTCGCCGTATGACTACAGGCAGCACGGCACTCGCCGTATGACTACAGGCAGCACGGCACTCGCCGTATGACTACAGGCAGCACGGCACTCGCCGTATGACTACAGGCAGCACGGCACTCGCCGTATGACTACAGGCAGCACGGCACTCGCCGTATGACTACAGGCAGCACGGCACTCGCCGTATGACTACAGGCAGCACGGCACTCGCGCACTGCAAAATCTACAGTTATCTTATACATGTCTAGCAGCAGAACTGGGTTTCTAGCATCTTGTTTTTTGTTATTGGAGAGACGTTTCGCCTACAGTGCCTGCAATAGTTCTCTGCAATGAAGATACGCAGGTGTTGCGTATGTCTTATTCATTGTGTCGGTAACAGTTGTATATCCTTGATGTATGAATTTCTAACAGTTACGTAGCAGTTATCCTGGGAACGCGACCCACAACAGTCTGCTAACACAGACCGGGAGCGAGTTCCGGGGGTCAGCGCCCCGGTCCTAGACCAGGCCTTCTGGTTGCTGACCTGATGAACCAGGTTCTTGGTGCTAGCCGTACGTATGCAACACAGCCTGGTGGCTAATGATCTGACTTTAACTTGAGTTTCTTCTTGAAAATGCGTATCCTCTTTTACAAGTTGTTGGGCAGAGGCAGCAGAAAAACTGTCATGTGAGAATAAGGTGTTGCATCAGCAAGATTGGGAAGGTAGTTGTGCTTGTTGCATATTGCAGGAAGTATGGGGCATCGCAGAGGGGGACGGGAGGGTGGTCATTTTGCAGACGTGCGCAGTGCAGCTTAATTGACCTTTGTGTCGTGCTGCTGCAAATTATTAGAATTTAGTGTCGTAAAATTGTTGGCACAACCATTAAGTTGGCTGTATGTGGGTGGCTGGGGAGGGGGGCTGCTACTTGACGTTGCAGCATGTGGAGCGGGAGGGGACACTGTGACGTTGGAGCAGGTGAGGGAGGGGGGGAGAGTGCCACGTGACGTGATAGATTAGGGAGGAAGGACTGGGGGTTGGGAGGGGGTTAGTTGCCGTGGGAGATGGTTTCTCACCTCTTATATTAAGTTTTGCAGAGACCACCAGCCCCGTAGTTGGGTCTGAGACCAGCCAGGTCTCGTATACACAACCCGCACATAGGAGAGAGAATCTTACGACGACGTTTCGGTCCGACTTTGATCATTTATAATCACTAACAAAGGAGATAAGGAGGCAGTATATATAGGGCAGCTGGCAAGGACGGGACAAGCCCCGTCCATATATATACTGCCTCCTTGTCTCCTCTCTCTCCGGGTCACCATCTGGGAAAGACCCGGGCCGGGACAAGACCGGCGAACCTACTACAGTCACCTCTGTCAATGTGACTTTGTAAATGGTCCAAGTCGGACCGAAACGTCGTCGTAAGCTCCTCTGTTCTATGTGCGGGTGTATTGTTCCAGTCACGGTGTTGTCTTTTATGTTCTTAGGTCTCCAAAATTGGCATGTAAATATCACAGCAGTAACAGATACGAACAGAAAAAAGCAAAATTATACGTAACAATACCTAATACAAGTTGATGCTAGTAAGAACGCCATGTTATCTTGCATGTTTGCTAGACTAGAACACCAGGAATCCTGACAGAGTGTAAAACACTTAACAGGCTTCCATTTGACGCTCGTATGACAGGAGGGTACTGCCTTGCTGGATGGGAAACTCTCGAAGCGTATCAAAGGTATGTCAAGGGTAAAGGTGCAGACGTGGAGTGAGTTTTGGATATTATGCAGTAATTGAGGCCTGGTCACAGACCGGGCTGCGGGGGCGTTGACCCCCAGAACTCTCTCCAGGTAAACAGTACATACTCGCCCCCATCCTGTTCCTCGTCCTCATATCAGACATAGACAGATGTAATCCACAGCACCGTGTCATCCTTTGCAGATGATACTAGGATCTGCATGAGACTGCATATATTGAGGACATGGTTAACCTCCAAGAAGATATAAACCAAGTTTTCCAATGGGCAACGGAAAACAATATGATGTTCAATGAAGACAAATTCCAACTACTCCGTTATGGAAAACTGGAGATAATAACTAAAACCGAGTATACTACAAACTCTGTTCATACAATAGAGCGGAAAAATAATGTGAGGGACCTGGGAGTGGTAATGCCTGAGGATCTCACTTTCAAGATCACAACAGTGCCACAATCACAACTGCAAAGAAAATGATAGGATGGATAATGAGAACGTTCAAATCACTTGTTCTCTCTAGGCTGGAATATTGCTGCACATTAACATCTCCGTTCAAAGCAGGTGAAATTGCAGATCTAGAGTGTGTACAGAGAACCTTTACTGCACATATAAGTTCTATCAAACACCTCGACTACTGGGAACGCTTGAAAGCACTTGACTTGTACTCGCTGGAATGTAGGCGAGAGAGTTATATTATAATCTACACTTGGAAAATCCTAGAAGGGATGATCCCGCATCTTCACACAGAAATCACTCCTACGAAAGTAAAAAGACTTGGCAGGCAATGCAAAATACCCAAAAGGAAAAGTAGGGGCGCCATTGGTACACTGAGAAAACACCATAAGTGTCCGGGGCCCAAGACTGTTAAACAGCCTCCCACCAGGCATAAGGGGAATTACCAATAGGCCCCTGGCTGCCTTCAAGAGGGAGTTGGACAGATATTTAGTCGGTGCTGGATCAGCCGGGCTGTGGTTCGTAAGTTGGACTACGTGCGGCCAGCAGTAACAGCCTGGTTGATCAGGCCCTGATCCACCGGGAGGCCTGGTCGTTGACTAGGGCGTTGATCCCCGGAATACCCTCCAGGTAGACTCCAAGTAGAGGTATAACGGTGAGAGTAAATGCGTGAGCGTGAATTCTGAAGATTAAAAAGTCGCAATACTTTATGACGATGTTTCGGTCCCTCCTGGACTAGTGTGCAAGTCTAGGATAGACCGAAACGTCGTCACAAGGTGCCTCTCTTGAGTGCTGGTTACTTGAATGTTAATTTGATATGGAAAATGTTTCAATAAATATGGATATTTTTATTCAGTATGTTTAGTTTATATCAGATTCGGGTTTTTTTATAATGTTTTTGAAGCAGTTGGCAGATAAGGAGATTGTTTTATCTTCAGGTCCAGAGTTGCATATTTATGGGCCTCTTACTTGCATGGAGTTTTTAAACAGGTTATGTCTAACAAGTGGTATATCGTATCAATACTTGTTTCTTGCACCTTGTCTGTATCGATGGTGCTCTCCAAGAAGAGTTTGAGAGTCCGCTCATCCAGGCACTGGCACTGGTCACCAAGGTGGAGGGGCACCAGGAATACAACAGAACTTACCGACGTGTTGCATATCCTTGACCAGTCTGACACTGCTAATTTTGATGAACTAAATATGTTAACAAGCATCTACATAGAAGACGTGGAGGTTTTGTATGTTTGAGTAAATTTATACTTGAATATTGAGGTGTATATTGTATGAAACCCAGTCAAGTGATCATTGATAGCATATATTTTTATATAACGATGTGCTTTAGTTGATTTGCTATTGCAGATCCTCATGCACACACATCATGTGTCATTTAAAGATAGATTGGAGAGTAGTATAGTTAGCAGTGTTTGTGGTAGGTTAGGTTAGATAAGATTTGTCAGGAAACAGAATAAGTGTTTACTTATGCGGGTCAGGACCGCGCTGCTGGAGTTTTTGGTAATCTGTCTGAGGCCTTCTGCTGGCTTAACCGTCCACCCCTTTAAAATTATGGTTATGATTATAACCATTTTATTAATTTTTGTGGTGCTGTAAGCCGTCATGTATGTTGGATAGTCTGCCGACCTGGAGGGTGTTACGGGGTCAACGCCCCCGCGGCCCAGTCGTTGACCCACAGTTAGAAATTATCTTGGATATGTGCTGAATGAGTGTTTCACTTTGACGGCAAATTGAAAATCTAGACCCTAGCTGTCTGCAAGAGGCAGCTGGACAGATACTAAGTCAGTACCTGATCAGTAACAGCCTGGTTGATCAGGCCCTGATCCACCATGAGGCCTGGTCAAGGACTGGGCCGCAGGGGCGTTGACCATCCCCCAGAACACCCTTCAGGTAGACCTAAGACCCTGGCCTACTCTCGATGCGTAAGTTTACCATTTTCTTTAACCGAATGTTTTTAGGTGTTCTCAGATACCATGTAAAAGGTTTCATTAACAGTGTTAGTGTTTACCTTTGACGAGTTTCGAGAGTTTTCCTAAAGAATAATACATAACTCTTAGTGTGACTTTGTAAATGGTCCAAGTCGGACCGAAACGTCGTCGTAAGCTCCTCTCTCCTATGTGCGGGTTATTTGTGTGTGTTTTCGTAATTCCGCAGCTAGACCGTAGGTGGGGGTGAGGATTTGGGGGAAGAGGGATTTGAAGTGCCGCCATCCACAAGAACACAGGGTAAGTAGAGGCGGCGAGGCAGATTAAATCCTAAAACAGATGCACCCTGCCAGGCCAGTTTTCAGCGTCATTATCCAGGATTTAAGACATTGTTAATCACGTGAAACAACTTCTTTCTCCAACACAAACGTAATTGATGTAATTTATTGTTTCCATAAAAACATTTTGTTCTCACCAGCGGTTAGTTTAGCGGCGTTTAGGAATGTTAAAGGAGTGTTGTGAGCATCTTTATACTGGTGAGCTTCATACTGGCGTCTGGGAGGAGTTTTTCATCTCTGAGGATTTTCAGCACGCTGCGGATATCTTTGTTTATCAGCTTACAGACTGGTCGATTAGATTTTCTTCGATTTTGCCACTGAAGTGGCTAGTTTATTGTGCACCCCATATCCATCCTGTGGATGGCAGTGCAAGAGCATATGGATACACAAAAGGCCTAGGCACTAGGCCCAAAAGGGGTAATAGGGGTACATCTGGATTTATATCTAAAGTTCACTTAAATGGTGAAAACCAATTATTTAAGCCTTTTATTGAACGTTTCACTCGGTGTGGGGATTTAGTCACTTAAAACCTCGTAGCAGGAGAAAGGTGTTTGATTCATCAGTCTGGTGTGTAAGACTGAGAGCTAAGATGGGCGAAATAGCTATAGCCAGGCAACCCGTTTTCACACCACGGGGGACGCACGTGCATATCGGAATGTTTCACATATTCATGAGATATGGAAAAGACCAGCAATCCTGCCAGCGTGCAAAATGTTCCAATTACGAATTTTACACTACTTTTATGATAGCATTAAGAAAAAGCTCTGTACCCCAAGGTGCAGTCCTGCCTCCGTTACTTCCTCCTCATAGCGGAAATAAATAAAACCACTTTGCCACAGTTTCGTATCATTTGGAGGTAACAAAAGAAACGTGAAAAAAAAGTCAGAAAAAAATGCAAATTGTAAACAAAATCTTTGTGGGCAGCGGAAAATGACACTAATTTCAGTGGTGAATATCGACTGTTTAGATATGGAAAAGGAACATGCGAAGAATCTGGATATAATGATGTCAGAGAACTTTTATTTTAAATAATAAAACAAATGTCATGACAGCCAGGAAAAATGAGAACTTTCAGGACAAGGGGAAATAAGGCCAGTGGTGACTTGACTGTTCAAACCGCTTGTGCTCTCTGGCTTGGAGTACTGTTCAGTGTTGACAACTCGTTTCAGGGCAGGAGAGATGCCAAGGATAGAGATAATTTATGGCCTGAATTGAGCCACTAAAGCATGTAAATTAATGGGAATACCTCAGTCCTAAATATGTACTCGTTGAGTTGAGTGAGTGAATATATACGTGGAGAGTACTTTAGGGCCTAGTTCCAAGTCTGCATACTACCATAACGTACTAGAGTAAGAGAGATGGGAGAATGTGTAGAATAAAGCCAGTGAAAGGTAGGGTCGCCGAGGGAACAATAAGAGAACATAGTCTCAACAGAGGCGGTCCCAGACTTTTAAACCTCGTCAGAAGATATCAAACACTGCTGGAACAAGTGTAGACGTCTTCAAGGTAGACCAGTCAAGCAGCAGACAAGCTTGGCTCAGGACCGGGCTGCGAGAGTAGCAACTCATTTTATCAGAGGTATACAGTTAGTATAAGGGATGGTAGGTCCTACCTGTGTGGTTGCTGTCTACCAGCCTAGTAATTATATTTGAAAGTTGAATTGTGCTTCCTACACAATGGCTTCAGCATGTGTACTCACCTATGTGGTTGTAAGGATTGATGCTCAGCTCCTGGCCCCACCTTTTCGTTGGATGCTGCTGGATTTATTCTCCTGGCTTCGAGGTTTCCATTTTTTTTTTTACCCTCGCAGAACATTCGTAGAAATTCAGGTTCTGAACCTGTATTTCTACGAATTTTGAACCGCCATCTTTCCCCCTCCCCTAAATTTCTTTTTAAAACTCATAAATCCTCCTTTTGCAAACCAAAATTACATTATGAATGAAAAATCTCTTCCAGGCTCCACTCAGAGCTCCTGCAGTCATTTGATCTCTTACTACATCCCTCTAGATTCTTAATCCTGGCTTACCTTACGTTAACCCCCTTTTAGCCTTTTAAATTCATCCACCTGCCCTCCATTCCTTTAAAGTTTGCCCATCTTACCTTTGACCTGTTTTGCCTACCTCCTCCTACATGGCCTTTCGAAATTTGGGTGGGTTTTATGTATAGTACAGGTGTGGATACAGCAGTCAACTGCCTACAGTAATGAGTAATAATAATGGTCATACAGTAATAAAGAAAAGACAGGTGCAGGCCAGATTTTATTATGACAACATTGGCTTGATAAAGCTCTATACAGAGCGAAAAGTTGGTCAACAGTCCAGTCAGTGCCTGATTATTTTGGGTGTGATTTACAGGCCCCCAAATCTTGATAGGGAGTGCAGTAAACTTCTATGGGATGAAATTCGTAAGGCATCTACACATGAAAATGTTGTGCTGATGGGAGATTTCAACTTTAGACAAATTGACTGGAGCAATTTGACAGGAAATTTAGAGTCAAGTGACTTTCTTGATACGATTCAGGATTGTTTTTTGAAACAGTTGGTGACAGAACCAACTAGAGGAAATAACCTGCTAGACTTGGTTCTTGCCAGCAGGGAATCGCTAATTAATAATCTTGAGGTTAATGATGAGCTTGGGGAAAGTGATCACAAATCACTCAGTTTTAATATATCATGGAATTACCCTAATAATGACAATCAAGTCTCTGTCCCTGACTTCCGCCTGGCTGATTTCATAGGACTGAAAAATTACCTGGGTGGGCTGAACTGGAATGACCTGACAGTGGGTCAGGTAGGTGGTGATTGCCAATATGACGTTTTCCAGAGAATAGTTCTAGCTGCTCAGACAACTTATGTTCCTATCAGGGAAATCAGATCAAACAAAAATGATCCTAAATGGATGAACAATAGATTAAAACATCTCATTGGTCAAAAGAGAGGCATATATAGGCGAATCAAAAGAGGAGAGGGGCAATTAAGTAATCAATATATTCAGTTAAAGAGAGAAATAAAAAAGGGAATAAGAAAAGCAAAAAGAGACTATGAGGTTAAAGTTGCAAGAGAATCGAAAACTAACCCAAAAGGATTTTTTCAGGTATACAGAAGTAAGATTAGGGACAAGATAGGCCCACTCAAAAGTTACTCAGGTCAGCTCACGGTCAGTGATAAGGAAATGTGTAGAATTTTTAACACTTACTTCCTCTCAGTTTTTACACAGGAAGATAATAGCGATATTCCAGAAATAATAAATTATGTAGACCAGGACGATAGTAAACTATGACGATCAGGGTCACAAGTGACATGGTCCTTAGACAAATAGATAAATTAAAACCTAACAAATCCCCAGGCCCTGATGAACTGTATGCAAGGGTTCTAAAGGAATGTAAAGAGGAGCTTAGCAAACCTATGGCTAATCTTTTCAACATATCACTGCAAACTGGCATGGTGCCAGATAAGTGGAAAATTGCAAATGTAATACCTATTTTCAAAGCAGGAGACAGGTCCTTAGCTTCGAACTATAGACCAATAAGCCTAACCTCAATAGTGGGAAAATTTATGGAATCAATAATTGCCGAGGCAATTCGCAGCCATCTTGAAAAGCATAAATTAATCAACGAATCTCAGCACGGTTTTACAAAAGGACGTTCCTGCCTTACAAATTTAATAACTTTTTTCACTAAGGTATTTGAGGAGGTAGATCATGGTAATGAATATGATATTGTGTATATGGACTTCAGTAAGGCTTTTGATAGAGTCCCACATCAGAGACTATTGAGGAAAATTAAGGCACACGGAATAGGAGGAGAATTTTTCTCGGATAGAGGCATGGTTGACAAAAGGCAGCAGAGAGTTTGCATAAATGGGGAGAAATCAGAGTGGGGAAGCGTCACAAGTGGTGTTCCACAGGGGTCAGTATTGGGCCCTTGTTGTTCACAATCTACATAAACGACATAGATGAGGGAATAAATAGCGACATAAGCAAGTTTGCCGATGACACCAAAATAGGCCGTCCAATTCATTCAAATGAGGACATTAGAGCACTCCAGGAAGATTTGAATAGACTGATGCAGTGGTCGGAGAAGTGGCAGATGCAGTTTAATATAGATAAATGCAAAGTTCTAAATATTGGACAGGACAATAACCATGCCACATATAAACTAAATAATGTAGATCTTAATACTACTGATTGCGAAAAGGATTTAGGAGTTCTGGTTAGCAGTAATCTAAAACCAAGACAGCAGTGCATAAGTGTTCGCAATAAAGCAAACAGAATCCTTGGCTTCATATCAAGAAGCATAAATAATAGGAGTCCTCAGGTTGTTCTTCAACTCTATATATCCTTGGTTAGGCCTCATCTAGATTATGCTGCACAGTTTTGGTCACCGTATTACAGAATGGATATAAATGCTCTGGAAAACGTACAAAGGAGGATGACTAAGTTGATTCCATGTATCAGAAATCTTCCCTATGAGGATAGACTGAGGGCCCTGAATCTGCACTCTCTAGAAAGGCGTAGAATTAGGGGGGATATGATTGAGGTATATAAATGGAAAACAGGAATAAATAAAGGGATGTAAATAGCGTGCTAAAAATATCTTGTATTGACAGGACTCGAAGCAATGGCTTTAAGTTGGATAAATTCAGATTCAGAAGGGATATAGGAAAGCATTGGTTTGGTAATAGAGTTGTCGATGAGTGGAACAAACTCCCGAGTACAGTTATAGAGGCTAAAACGTTGTGTAGTTTTAAAAATAGGCTAGATAAATATATGAGTGGGTGAGGGTGGGTGTGAGTTGTACCTGACTAGCTTGTGCTACTAGGTCAGATGCCGTGCTCCTTCCTTAAGTGAATGTAACCTGACCTGGCTGGGTCAGGGCATTGGCTTAAGCCGGCGGGAGACTTGGACCTGCCTCGCATGGGCCAGTAGGCCTGCTGCAGTGTTCCTTCTTTCTTATGTTCTTATGTTCTTATATACCTTGTGAGAGACTTCGTGCGGCAAGCACCAACACCTTACTTCATCAGTCCTTGATGCGTAGGGAGGCCTAACCTTTGACATACCTTTGAGTTTGTCTTTCTAGTCCCGGAGCCGGCCATGGGCCAGAATGGTCTGGTGGGACCTGGCCATGAGGGCCTTGATCCTTTAAACACATGTTAGGTAGACTCCAGGTAGACCTGTCTCTTCATCCCATCGTGTTCCAGCGTTCCCATACCCTTTGAAGACAGGTGTATGTTGGCTCTTTTCCAGTGGTTGGAGAAAGTTTCAAATCTTAGATCCTAAATTCTTAGTCCTCTGTGTACTTGTTGCATCACTGATTTTTAATGTTGCATCGTCGTGCAACATCCTCTCCGCTCGCGTAAGAATTATGTCAGGGTGCAGATTTGGTACCAGTTTCTCCGGTATTTCCAGGTGTAAATAGTGATATCTTGCTCGTCTGTGGTCTAAGGCGCACTTTGTTGTTGTTGTTGTTGAGGATTTAGGAGTTTGAATATATTGGCTGTGGTTCGTAAGTTGGTCTGCGTGTGGTTAGCAATAAAGATTGGTTCATCAGACCTTGATCACCGGGAGGCCTGGTCTGGGACCAAGCCGTTGGTCCCTTCAGGTATCCTTCAGCTACTTGGTGAAAGTTATATTTTCAGTGTTCAAGTTTCGCCAGCCCGAAATAGGGCCCGTTGTTGCAACTTTGTTATTAGCTTAGCTAAGCTTCTGAAGTTTCTTGTTATCCCGTCTATTATATATTTGTGATATTAATGATGTGTTGTTTGAACCGTAGTGTTTCTTGTGTAATTAAACGAA
The DNA here is from genome assembly GCA_009830355.1 of Cherax destructor. NCBI lineage: Eukaryota > Metazoa > Arthropoda > Malacostraca > Decapoda > Parastacidae > Cherax > Cherax destructor. The sequence goes on from WNWK01003651.1 coordinate 159,904, forward strand.
GCTCCTTCCTTTACCTTTCCTTTTGTATTGACAATGCCTACGTCTGCTGAACGCCCTTCACCTGACGCCAGTATATAAGCGCCAAGCTACAGTGCTTCAGATTCTTCACGACTACGATGCTTTCAACCAAAGACTGAGGACTGATTACCTCGTCTTTTGTATATACTTCAACAGTCTTCACATTGTCCTTCTGTAGTGTGGTTTTGCTTACATTGTATAGTGTTCCAGTGTTGTTGCTGGAGGCCCGCTGCCCCACATATCCATCACAGCCTTGTTGATCTGGCACCTGGTAAAGATGCTTATCCAATTTCCTCTTGAAGACTTCTACACTTGTCCCAGCAGTGTTTCTAATATTTT